>MU784386.1:161587-202407 GCA_026770625.1 Nicotiana glauca
GGGGCAGTTAATGGGCAATCAGGGAATAAATTCCAAAAATAGCCGACCGGGTCATTACATCGTCCTACACTTAAACATTCGTTCGTCCTCGAACGAGCATAGAGAACATACCTGAAGTGGTAAAAAATGAGGGTACTGGTTGCACATATCCTGCTCGGTCTCCCAAGTCGCCTCCTCGTTTGGCTGACCCCGCCACTGAACTTTTACCGAAGCAATGTTCTTTGACCTCAACTATCTGATCTGCCTGTCCAAAATAGCCACTGGCTCCTCAACATAGGATAGATCCTTGTCCAACTAGACTGAACTGAAATCTAACACGTGCAACAAATCACCGTGGTACCTCCGGAGCATCGAAACATGAAATACCGAATGAATTCTGGCTAGGCTATGAGGCAAGGAAAGCTCATAAGCAACCTCCCCAAACCTCATGACGCCTTTCATTGGCGAGACCCGAAGAAGAACCTGCTCACCAAACATATAAGAAATATCATGAACCTTCCTATCCGCGTAACTCTTCTGTCTGGACTGGGCTGTACGGAGTCTACCCTGAATCACCTTAACCTTCTCTAATGCATCCTGAACCATCTCTATGGCCAGTAGCTTGGCCTCACCGGGCTCAAACCAACACACCAGAGATCTACACCTCCTACCATTTAAAGCCCCATGCGGCGCTATCTGAATGCTGGACTGATAACTGTTGTTATAAGCAAACTCCGCCAATGGCAAGAAATGATCCCAAGACCTTCCAAACTCAATCATACATGCACGGAGCATATACTCAAGAATATGAATAGTGCAGTCGGACTGTCCATCCGTATGGGGGTGAAATGCTGTGCTCAACTCCACCCAAGTGCCTAACTCCCGCTGCATGGCTCTCCAGAATCGTGATGTAAACTGAGTACCTCTATCTGAAATGATAGAAACTGGGATACTATGCAAATGGACGATCTCCCTGATATAAATCTCCGCCAACCGCTGTAACGAATAGATGGTGCACACTGGAATGAAATGAGCAGACTTGGTCAATCGATCCATAATGACCCAAATGGCATCAAACTTCTTCAAGGTCCTGGGAGTCCAGATACAAAATCCATGGTGATGCGCTCCCACTCATACTTCACCTGCTAGCAGTTGAGGCATCTATACACATAACCAACTATATCTTGCTTCATCTGCCTCCACCAATAGTGCTACCTCAAGTCCTGATAGATCTTCGCGGCACCCGGATGGATGGAATACCGCAAACTATGGGCCTCTGCTAGAATCAACTCTCGAAGACCATCAACATTGGGAACACAAATCTAGCCCTGCATCCTTAATAGTCTATCATCTCCAATGGTCACATCTCGGGCATCTCCACACCGAACCTTGTCCTGAAGGACAAGCAAATAAGGGTCATCATACTGCCACTCCTTGATACGGCCAAATAGGGAAGACCGGGAAACCATACAGGCTAGAACCCGATTGGGCTTCGAAAGATCCAATCTCATAAACTGATTGGCTAAGGCCTGAACATCCATCGCCATAGGCCTCTCTGAAGTTGGTAAATATGCCAAACTACCCAAACTCTCTGTCCGGTGACTCAAGGCATCCGCCAGCACATTAGCCTTGCCAGGGTGATACAGAATAGTGATATCATAATCCTTCAATAACTCTAATCATCTCCTCTGATGCATATTCAAGTCCTTCTGCTTGAGTAAGTGCTGCAAACTCCGATGGTCAGAATAGGTCTCACAAGACACTCTATACAAATAGTGATGCCAAATATTCAAGGCATAAACAATAGCAGCTAACTCAAGGTCATGAACAGGGTAATTCTTTTCATGTATCTTCAACTGTCTGGACGCGTAGGCAATCACCCTGCCGTCCTGCACCAACACTGCTCCAAGGAAAAATCTCGAGGAATCATAATAGATAGTATAAGACCCCGAACTAGTAGGTAACATCGAGATTGGGGCTGTAGTCAAAGCTGTCTTAAGCTATTGAAACCTCGCCTCACACTCCTCTATCCACTGAAAAGGGGTACCCTTCTCGGTCAATCTAGTCATAGGGGCTGCAGTCGATGAAAATCCCTCTACGAAGCGACGGTAATAACCTGCCAAGCCAAGGAAACTGCAAATCTCTTTAGTTGATGATGGCTTGGGCTAACTCTGCACGACCTCTACCTTCCTCGGATCCACCCGAATACCCTCGCTCGAAATCACGTGGCCTAAGAATGCTACAGAACTAAGCCAAAACTCACATTTTGAGAACTTTGCATATAACTTCTTTTCCCTCAAGGTCTAAAGCACGGTCCTCAAGTGCTGCTCATGGCCTTCCCGACTCCGGGAATATACCAGTATATCATCAACAAAAACAATAACAAAAGAGTTAAGATATGATCTGAATACATTGTGCATCAAATGCATGAAAGCCGCTGGGGCATTGGTCAGCCCAAATGACATAAGAAGGAACTTGTAATGACCATACCGAGTCTCGAAGGAAGTCTTCGGGATATCTGGCTCCCGAATCTTCAACTGATGGTACCCTGAGCGCAAGTCAATCTTAGAAAACACCTGTGCACCCTGAAGCTGGTCAAACAGATCATCAATACGTGGCAAAGGATAATGGTTATTCACTGTAACCTTGTTCAACTGGCGATAATCAATACACATACACATAGAACTATCCTTCTTCTTCACAAATAAGACAGGAGCACCTCACGGTGAAACATTAGGTTGAATAAAACCCTTACCGAGAAATTCCTGCAACTGATCCTTCAACTCCATCAACTCAGGAGGAGCCATGCGATACGGAGGAATGGATATGGGCTGAGTGCCCGGCAACAGATCAATGCCAAAGTCAATGTCTCTATTAGGCGGCATGCCCAGAAGATCAGCTGGAAATACATCGGGATAATCCCATACCATTGGAACTGAATCAACAGAAGGGGTGTCAACACTGACATCTCTCGTATAACCTAAAAATCCGGCACACCCCTTCTCAACCATAAGCTGAGCTTTAAGAAAAGAGATAACTCTACTAGGAGCATGATCTAAACTACCACTCCACTCAATACATGGAATACCTGGCATAGCCCGCATCACAGTCTTGTCGTGACAATCAAGAATAGTAAAATGGGGAGAAAACCAGTCCATGCCCAGAATAATATCAAAGTCAACCATACCGAATAACAATAAATCTGCTATGGTCTCAAAACCACGAATAGTAATCAAACATGACTGATAAACGTGGTCCACAACAAGAGAATCTCCTACAGGAGTAGAAACATAAATGGGGGCACTCAAAGAATCCCGAGGCACACCCAAATACGGAGAAAAGTAAGAAGACACATAAGAATAAATAGATCCTGGATCGAATAAAACCGATGCCTCTATATGACAAATTAGTATAATACCTGTGATGATAGAATCAGAGGCAACAACCTCGGTACGAACAGGAATAACATAATATCTGGCCTGGCCTCTCTCTCGAGAACGACCTCTACCTCCCCGACCTCCGCCCCTAGCTGGCCAGGCAGATGGGGTAGCAGCAGGAGCTGTGATCATGGCTTGAGAACTTTGAGGAGCATGCCGTGGCTGAGCAGTCTATTGCGGTGCCCTCCTCCCAAGTCTAGGGCAATCCCTCACCATATGACGAGTATCACCACACTCAAATCAAGCTCTGGGAGGATGTGGTGGCTATGACTGGCTTGGCCCAGGTCTACTAGATTGACCTCTGAAAGCACCCCGTGCAGGAGGCGCGCTAGAAATTGGAGGTGCATAGTAGGGCTCCTGTGGTATAGGCGGAGCTGGAGCACTGCTGGCTGCTGGAAGAGCTGAATGAACGGGGCGACCCACAAAACCCCTACCATGTTGATCTGCTATTGGGGTACGGTCACTATAGAAGTGGCCTGAATCTCGAGACCTCTTGGCCTTTCTCTCCCCCCGCTCCTTGGCGAGCATACCCTCGATCCTCCTAGCACAGCTCATTATGTGCTGATAAGGAATGACCATATCCAACTCTCGAGCCACGTTAGATCTGATGGGTGGGATTAGACCCTCAATGAACTGGCGAACTCTCTCCCAAACTATCGCAACCAAAGCCGGTGCATGCCTGGACAACCAGGTATAACAGATAGCATACTCCGAAACTGTTATAGAATCCTGGCACAAATGCTCAAACTCTGCGCGCCATGCGTCCTTGAGACTCTGGGGGACAAACTCTCTCATAAACATCTCCAATAACTGGGTACAAGTCAGTGAAGCAGCCTCGACTGGACTGTCTATCTCATAAGTGCGCCACCAATCATAGGCGGCTCCCTAAAGTTGAAAAGCAGTGAAAGAAACCCCACTGGACTACACTATACCCATGGTGCGAAGAATACGAGTACACTCCTCCAAAAATCCCAAGGCATCATCTGATTCTAGTCCATTGAACACTGGGGGATCATATTTCTTAAACCTCTCAAGTCTCCGCTGCTCGTCCTCTATAGCAACTGACCCATCCTCGAGCTGAACTGGAGCTGCAGGCGGTGCGAGAATAATCTCGGGAGCCTGCTCAACCTGCACTCGCTGCTCAGGGGTGCGGACGGCGTGAGTCTGTGCTCCTCCCCGGGCTTGGGATGTGGCTGCAGCAAGGGAAAGTAACCCTGCCTCAGCTAAGGTGGTGTACACGCTCATGAACTGAGCCAAAGTCTCCTGGAGCGCTGGAGTAGTAGTGGCAGTAGTAGTTGTGCTAGGTGCCTGGGCTTCGGCTGGATCTGCTGGTGGTAACTCGGCAGCAGCTCGCGTAGGTGCTCTGGCTGCACCAAATGCGCGCCCTTGACCTCTACCCCGGCCCCTGCCTCTGACGGCCACACTAGGGGGCGTAAGTGCCTGGTCATCTCGTGTAGCACGTGTCCTCACCATCTGTGAGAGAATAGAAGGCAGAAGTTTAGAATTGATGTCAAAAAAATCGCACGACAAGGAATTCAAATGAAATGAACATTTTTTTATCTAAATAGTTACATAGCCTCTCTTAGATAAATACAGACGTATCCATACCGATCAGCGAGACTCTAATAAACCGGCCTGTGTTTTGTGACTTTTATGAACCTAGGGCTCTTATACCATCTTGTCACGACCCCAGTTCACCCTCCATGAACATTCCGTGATGGCACCTAGTTCCTACAACTAGGTAAGCCTAACAATGCGGAAATTTAATATAACTTATAGAATAATCAATTTAAAACTAAACATATGTAAAATGATAACTTCATATAAGGCCGCTCGGCCTAGATAACCCAAAAGAAATGCAGAACTCTACAACTCAATCCCAAAATCAGTAAACTCAAAGGCAACACAAGTTAATAAAATGTAGTAGTCTGCTCTACACCAGAATGTCTAAACAACATAAAAGGAAAGAAAGGAACTATCTGCTAAAGCCGGCATAGATTAGAGACTCCTTATCTGCGGACGTAGAAGATATACCTCAAGTCTCCACTAGAACTCTCCTCCACTAGTATGATACGCCTGGGGGAAAGTACCTGGATCTGCACATGAAAAACATGGGCAGGAGGGCATGAGTACACCACAACGTACTCAGTAAGTGCCAAGGCTAACCTCGGTTGGGTAGTGACGAGGAAGGTCAGGGCCCTATTGAGATAAAATGTAATAAGTAATAAGATAACGGAAACAGTTTAAATGAAGTATACAGCAAGAATCTAAACAAGATAAATAAGTAGGAACCGTAATAGAAAGCGAAGGTAACAATACAAGTAAAATTGCTCTCAACAAAGAATAATAGTCGAGTATCTCTTGGTATCCCGAGGATCTCTTGGTATCCTCATCATATACACTGGGGATCTCTTTGTATCAAAAGTATCTCTTGGTATCCTCATCATATACACTGGGGATCTTTTGGTATCCCGAGGATCTCTTGGTATCCTCATCACATACAATGGGGATCTCTTAGTATCCCGAGGATCTCTCGGTATCCTCATCATATACACTGGGGATCTCTTGGTATCCCGATATATATAAATACATGTGCCAGGGATCTCTTGGTATCCCGCACCCTCAATCCATAATATATCAAGTACAGAGGGATCTCCCGGGATGCCGTCCCGTACTCCTAAATTAAACACACAACAACAACAACTCATAATCTCATAATAAATGCTAAAATCAGTACAAATAATAGTAAATTGTAGTCTAACATGATTCACAGAGTAAAAATAGTACAGTTAAAACAATTAAGCAAGTAAGTTAGCTAAACATAATTTTTTAAGCTAGCACAGGTTTAAACTTACAGTATAAAATGAACAAGTAAACAGGAAATCTCAACCTAATACTTCAAGTAGAAGCGGGTTTACAACAATTAGCTCAAGTACGCACTCGTCACCTCACGTACAAGGCATTCAAATATTCAAGGATCGTGTCCTAAGGGGAAAGGTTCCCCACACAAAGTTAGACAAACCACTTACTTCGAACCGGTACAGAAATCAAACTGAACTTACACCTTTGCCACGAGTATCCGACTCCAAATAGCTCAAATCTATTCAATTCAATTACATGTCATAAATAATATTGCAACCAACTAATTCCACTATTAAATTCAAAGATATGACGTAAAATTAGGTAAAATAACCAAAATGCCCCTCAGGCCAACGCCTCGGAATTGAATAATTTTCATATTTTTAGAACTCTTGTACTCTTACGAGTCTAACCATATAAAAATCTCCCAATTCGGAGGTCGAATGCCCACTCAAAACCCAATAGCTAGGTGTCCCCAAATTTTTATTCAAAAATTCGAAATTAAGGATGAATTCATGAATAGCTTATTGGGTTTTAATAATAGGAGAGTAGATAATCGTTATCCAGTGATTGCCTTTGAGGAACCTTCGAAATTTCTCCCAAATCCGAGCTCCCAAGATTTTGTTTTGATAAAAAATGGCAAAACCCTCGGTTTGAAATGTTAAGTACTGTTCAGATGATTTGTTCAATGCGATCGCATGAACTGTGATGCGATCGCGTAGAGTAAAATTTAAAGTCCTAGAATTTGGCCTATATGAACGCAGCCAGAGGCCTACAATCGCAGAAGAGGAAGAATTTAAGCTATGCGATCGCGTACTGGGCTGTGCTATTGCATAGAAGGATTTGGCAATGTGGTCTAGCACCTAAGTTCTACTATACGAATGCGGAGAGGTCAATGCGAACGCGTAGAAGGAGAAAGGCAGTGTTATGCGATCGCGGGTAAGGCTGTGGGATCGCATTGAAGAAATTGGCCCCCTCTAAAATTTGCACTACGCGATCGTATGGATAGGGATGCGATCGCAATGAAGGAAAGTTCTGCAATAGCTGAATGATTCTTCTGCAACATTTTCAAACTCCAAATTGCTCCGTTGAGCTTCCGAAACACACCCGAGTCTCCCAGACCTCAACCAAACCTACAAATATATCCCATAACATCATTCAAACTTGTACCAATCATTAAATCACCTAAAACAATGTCGGAAACACGAATTAATCAAAGATTCAAGCCTAAGAACTTCGAATTCCAACAAAACATGCTTTCGATCAAAAACCTAATCAAACCTCGTCTGAATGACCTAAAATTTTGCACCCACATCCCAAATGACATGACAGAGCTACTGCAACTTCTTGAATTCCACTCCGACCCTCAAATCAAAAACTCACTATCGGACCGGAAACTTCAAAATTACAAACTTCGGCATTTCAAGCCTAAATGAGCTACGAATTTCCAAAATACATTCCGAACATGCTCCTAACCCCGAATTTACCTAACGAAGCTAAAAGAACCCTCAAATTTCTATTCCAAGGCTGTCTTCACAGTGTTCCGACAGACCATTTTTCAACGCTTAAGCTTTCATTTAGGGACTAAGTGTCCCAAAACACTCTAAATCCTAACGCCGAACGTCCCGAAAAACCAAAATTGCAGAAATGAACTTAGGGGAGGCAGTTAATGGGGAATCAGGGTGTAAATTCCAAAAATGACCGGCCGGGTCGTTACAACCATATGGCTCATGAAACTGCAAAGCTTATTTTCTTAGAATACCATGTAGCTGTACAACTGTGGGCTCAACTTAAGATGTCAACTAGTAATACATACTCTCCAATATTTTATAATACTACTATTCATTGGTTACATCTGTTTGTAAATCAACAGTCAACTTACCAATACCATACTCTTCCTAATACCACTCTTATACCTTTTTACCTTTGGGAGCTTTGGCTTATCCGGAATAAAAATACTATAGAGCATAAGAACACAATCTTGGATACAGCTTGTGACGACCCAAAGGGCCATCACCTATTTTTTCTCTTTTCCGCGCTTTCGAGGCCTTGAAAGCCTTATTTTTAGTTACCTCGATTTGCGTGCATAGTCGGAAAGCTTAAATACAAATTTTGTGTGAAAATGATGAATTTTGATATTAATATGATTAAAATTGACTTTGGTCAAGATTTTGGGTAAACGGACCCGGATCCATGATTGGACGATCTCGGAGGGTCCGTAGGAAAATATAGGACTCGGGCGTATGCCCGGAATTGAAATTTGAGGTCCCAAGCCCGAGAAATGAATTTTTAAAAGAAATTATTTTTCTAAAATTATTAAGAAAATCAGAAATGAAATTTGATTTGTAGACTGTGGTATCGGGCTCGTATTTTTGTTCCGATGCCCGGTACAAGTCTTATATATGGTTTAAGCACTTTCAGTAAAATTTGATTAAAATCGGATGTCATTTGACGTGTTTCGGACCTAATTATCTAGAAATGAAAGTTTATCAAGTTTAAAGAAAAAGTGATGATTTTGAGGTTTGATTCCTCATTTATGATGTTATTTTGGCGATTTGATCGCACAGTTAAGTTCGTAGGATGTTGTTGAGTTAGTGTGTGTGTTTTGTTACGAGCCCCGAGGACTCGGGAGTGTTTTCGGAGGTGTTCGGGGTGGTTTTGGACTTAGGAAGATATCAGATTTTCTGTAATTTTTACTCAGGAGATTCTTTCTTTACGTTCGCAATGTCCTCTCACATTCGCATAGCCTTGAATCCCCTCTTCTTCGCGTTCGTGTTCCTTACATCATGATTGTGTAAGCCAAGTTCTGGATCCTAGAAATTTCCTCTTCACGTTCGCACTCGACAACTCGCAAACGCATACCTTTACAGCCTTCCTCATCGCGTGCACGTGTCCTTCACGCGTTCGCGTATAACGAACTCTGGACCCCCAGCTTCCTTATTCACGTTTGATTCATCCCCATCGCGAACGCGATGCACTGCTCAGTTGCCCATCGCAAACGCGATACCCTGTCACGATCGCATGGAACAAAAATGCCCAGTAATATTTTTAAGTTTCCAGAATCAAAACATACGGGTTTCATTCAAATTTCTCATGAACTCTCTTCTTCCCCAAGCTCTAGGAGTCCATTGAAGCCCCCATTCTTCAAGACCATTGGGGTTAGTAATTTCCTTCATTTTCTCTCATTAATTAGTGAGTTTATAAGCCTAAATCATGTAATCTAGGGTTGAAATTAGGGAAAATGGGTAGAGTTAGGGATTTTCAATTTTCTTTGATTTAGACCTTATTTTGGGGTCGAATTTGAAAACAAATTGTATATCTGGGCTTGTGGGGGAGTGGATGATATGAATTTGGTCCGAACCTCGTGTTTCTACCAAGCGGGCCTGGGGGTTATTTTTGGAATTTTTGGAAGAAAGGTTGGGAATCTATATTTGGCATCGAGTTTGATTTGTTTAGCTATTATTGATATTATAAAGTCGTTATTTCATAGATTTGATTGAGTTGGAGTCAAATTCGAGAGGGAAGGCGGTCGTTATGGATTAATTTAGCCGTGAAAGTTAAGGTAAGTGTTTGATCTAACTTTGGCATTAGGGAATAGGATTAGAGTATTTTTTGCTAATTGCTAATTGTTGAGTACGGTGTATAGGCATGGTGAACGAGTATCTATACACTGGGGTCTAGCATGACCGTGAGTCCTTATTTGTATTATACCAATTTTGTGGTTACTCTTCCTTATGTAATTGATGATTTCTATATAATGTGAAGAGTATGAGAAAGAATTGTGATTTGTGAAACCTTTGGAGTGTTGGCTCAAACGATAAAGCAATTATTGAGTAAGAAAAGAAAGAAAGAGAAAGAAATGTGATTATTCCCTTGCCGGGCTGTATTCGTATATTGATTATCTCCCTTGCCGGGATGTGAAAGTTAGTATTGTTGTTCCCTTGCCGGGATTTAACTGTTTACTTGTGTTTCCCTTGCCGAGACTTCTATTACTATTTGTCTATCCCCTCGCCCCATTGGTTGAGATTATTACTTGGGTGAGGAAGAGTGATAAAGCACGAAGGTTGATGCCGTGCACGATATGTGTTGAGGATATGTTAATGCACGAAGGAATATTCCGTGCCATGTTTTGATTATTAATGCACGAAGGAACATTCCGTGCCATGTTTTGATTATTAATGCACGAAGGAACATTCCGTGCCATGTTTTGATTATTAATGCTCGAAGGAACATTTCGTGCCAAGTTTTGACTATTAATGCACGAAGGAACATTCCGTGCCATGTTTTGATTATTAATGCACGAAGGAACATTCCGTGCCATGTTTTGATTATTAATGCACGAAGGAACATTCCGTGCCATGTTTTGATTACTAATGCATGAAGGGTCAATCCGTACTGTGATATGAGTGTTTATGTTACGAAAGGCACGTAGGTTGATGCCGTGCACTTTATATGATTTTTTTGGTGAGAATGAGAGTAAAAGCACGAAGTATGGTGCCGTGCAACTGTTGTTTTCCTACTCTTGTTGTCGTTGTAGTTGTACTGTTCCATCCCTTATTTATTGATTTTGTATTCTAAACTGTTATAACCCCTACAACATGCTCCCCTCCCTCTTGACTTGTTAAATTTTTGTATTCTTTTCTATTTCATATATATATATATATATATATATATATATATATATATATATATATATATATATATATATATATATATATATATATATATATAGAACTGTACAGGTTGGTTTTGGTAGTCCTGTCTTGCCTCGTATATATATACATATACAGGTTGGTTTTGGTAGTCCTGTCTAGCCTCGTCACTATTTTGCCCGGGCTAGGCCAGGCACTTACCAGCACATGGGGTCGGTTGTGCTGATACTACACTCTGTACATCTTTTTGCACAGATCACGGAGTTGGAGCAGCTATTGGACAACAATAGGAGTTTTGGGAGTTGACTTCAGTCCAGAGATCCCGAGGTAGCCTAGCTGGCATCCGCGTGGCCCACAGTCTCTCCTATCTTTACTTTAGTTTGTTATCCTTTGCACCGGAACAAACAGAATTATGATTTTATTCAGACATTGTATTTAGCATTCTCTAGACGTTCGTGAGTTTGTGACTCCAGTTCTTGGGTAGAGGATTTTGTTAAACTTCCGTATTTCTTTCAGTTAATCATATATTGAGACTTCTGCTTTATCATATTATGTATTGTTATTATTAAATGATCAATAATTGCTAAAAGAATAAATTTACATGGATTTCGTAGCTCCTATTAGTAGGCGCCATCACGACTCCCTAGGGTGGGAAATCTGGATCGTGACAAGTTGGTATCAGAGCACTGGGTTGCATAGGTCTCACGACATATGGACAAACTTAGTAGGGTTTTAGGGATCGGTACAGAGACGTCTATACTTATCCCCAGAGGCTACCGAGTTAGGAAAATTTTCAGATTTGTTCTTTTTTGTCGTGCGGTTCTATTTCTCAATGCTAATTGAATTTCTACTATGTTCTTTCGCAGATGGCGAGAACACGTACTTCCTCTTCCATCGCCAGCAGCCCAAGCCCCCTACAGAGGCGAGGCCGAGGCTGTGCCAGTGGCCAAGGCCGTGGCAGAGCTCAGCCCTGAACAACAGTCCCAGAGGTGGAGCCTCATGTTGATTATGACGAGGAGGTTCCAACCCCAACAGCTCTGGTGGGCCCCGATCAAGTCCCATAGGGGTTTATAGACACCCTAGCTCTTCAGGATGCTTTGGTTAGGTTTGTAGTCTTTACTGAGAGCGTCTCTCGAGCGGGTTTGCTTCTAGTAGCACAAGCCAGTTCTCAGGCTGGATGAGGGGTTCAGACTCCTACTACACGAACTCTAGAGCAGGTAGCTCCCCAGGCTCAAGTTCCAGTGGTTCAGCCAGCTGTGGCAATTCAGTCGGGTATTGTGACTCAGACCAGCGATGGAGCGGCTATGTGCACATATGCTTTGTGGAGGCTGGATAGGTTCACCAAGCTCTTCACCACCACATTCAATGGTGCTTCTACAGAGGACCCCCAAGATTTCTTATATAGCTACCATGAGGTTCTTTGGACTATGGGTATTGTGGAGACAAATGGGGTCGACTTCGCCACCTTTCGTTTATCTGGATCTACCAAGACTTGGTGGAGGGACTATTGTTTAGCCAGGCCAGCAGGGTCGACATCTCCGATTGGGACCAGTTTAGAGAGTTGGTTTTGGAGAAGTTTCTCCCAGTTATATAGCGACAGGCTCTTCGCAGGCAGTTCGAGCGCCTCCAGCAGGGCTTTAAGATAGTCACTCAGTATGAGACCCGGTTCATTGATCCAGCACGCCATGCTATTGTTATACTCCCCACCGAGAGAGAGAGAGGGTGCGGAGGTTTATTGATGGATTGATTCAGCCGATCCGTCTCCAGATGGCTATGGGAGTCGGGAGCGAGATTTCTTTTTAGGAGGCGGCCAATGCGGCCCGTAGAGTTGAGATGGCTCTTGCACGGGGAGGTGATCATGGGTCAGATAAGAGGCCTCATCATGCAGGCAGGTTCAGTGGTACCTCGTAGAGATTCTTATGGTAGTGGCCATCCTCCGAGTCCCTTTCAGTTACCTCTCCAAGTCTCTCATGGTACTTCAGGCGGTAGTGGTTCTCAGTCGCATTATTCCGATCACAGTCTTTCAGCGCACCACCAGCTCCCATCAGTGCACCACCACTTTAGAGTTTCCGGGGAGGACATTCAGGTCGACAGGGTCAGCAGTCTCAGCAGCCGAGGGCTTGTTACGGTTGTGGTGACCCAAGTCACATTGTTATATTTTACCCTCGAGCTTCGGGTAGTTCCCAGCAGCAGGGTCCTCGCCCCATGATTCAGGCACCAGGTGATCCACAGGTCACACAGCCAGCTAGAGGTGGGGGTAGAGGTCATAGAGGTAGAGGTAGGGATCATAGAGGTTAAGCTCACACCGCCAGAGGTAGAGGCCAACCAGCAGCTGATCGTTCCAGAGATGTGGTTCAAGAAGTGGGGACCAGCCCCAGTGTTATGTTCTTCTAGCCAGGACGGAGGCTGAGTCTTCAGATACAATTATTACAGGTAATATTCTAGTCTGTGATATGGATGCGTGAGTGCTATTTGACCCTGGGTCCACGTATTTGTATGTGTCGTCCTATTTTGCACCATACTTGGACATGCCTAGTGATGCTTTGAGTATTTTGGTTTATGTATCTATACCGGTGGGTGATTCTATAGTGGTCGATCGAGTGTATCATTCCTGTGTGATAGTGTTTGAGGGTCTTGAGACCCGTGTTGATTAATTTCTCTTAGACATGGTAGATTTTGACGTTATATTAGGGATGGATTAGTTGTCCCTGTATCATGCTATCTTGGATTGTCATGCCAAGACCGTGACCTTATCTTGGTCGAGAAAGGGTGTCTAGCTTATCTGGCATATGTTTGCGATTCCAGCGTAGAGGTCCTTTATATTGATTCTATTTCTATTGTTCGGGAGTTCCCTGAGGTTTTCCCTACAGACCTGCCGGGTATGCCACCAGATAGGGATATTAATTTTTGTATTGATCTGGCTCCAAGCACTCAGCCCATTTCCATTCTGCCGTATCGTGTGGCCCCGCTAGAGTTGAAAGAGTTAAAGGACCAGTTGCAAGATTTGCTTGAGAAGGGCTTCATTAGACCTAGTATTTTGCCTTGGGGTGCGCCTGTGTTATTTGTGAAGAAAAAGAATTGTTTGATGAGGACGTGCATTGACTACCGGCAATTGAACAAAGTGACGATAAAGAACAAGTATCCACTGCCGAGAATTCACAATTTGTTCGACCAGCTCCAGGGTGCCAAGGTGGTTTCAAAGATAGACTTGAGATCTGGCTAAAATTAGTTAAGGATTAGGTCATCCGATGTCCCTAAGACAACATTCCGCACTCGGTATGGGCATTATGAGTTCCTAGTCATGTCATTTGGGTTGACAAATGCCCTAACAGCGTTCATAGAGTTGATGAACCGAGTATTCAGGACTTATTTTGACTTGTTTGTGATAGTTTTCGTTGATGATATTCTGATATACTACCGTAGCTAGGAGGAGCACGAGCAGCACCTTAGAGTGGTTCTTCAGACTTTGAAGGATAGTCAGTTATATGCTAAGTTCTCAAAGTGTGAGTTCCGATTTATTTCGGTTGCATTCCTGGGTCATGTTGTAATAGCAGAGGGTATTCAGGTGCACTCGAAGAAGATTGAGGCAGTCAAGAACTGGCCTCGACCAGCATCAGCTACAGAGATTCAGAGTTTCTTGGGGTTAGCAGGCTACTACCATCGGTTCGTGGAGGGGTTTTCATCCATTGCAGCCTCGATGACCAGATTGACCCAGAAAGGTGACCAGTTCAGATGGTCGGATAAGTGTGAGGCAAGCTTTCAGAAGCTTAATATAGCTCTGACCACGGCACCGGTATTGGTTTTGCCCACAGGTTCAAGGCCTTATATAGTCTATTGTGATGTTTCCCGTATTGGGCTTGGTTCAATATTGATGCAGGATGGTAGAGTCATTGCCTATGCTTCGAGAAAGTTGAAGATCCACGAGAAGAATTACTCATTTCTTGATCTAGATTTGGCAGCCATTGTTCCTGCTTTGAATATTTGGAGGCATTACCTATATGTTGTGACATGTGAGGTGTACACTGATCACAAGAGTCTTCAATACTTGTTCAAGCAAAAGGAGTTGAATTTGAGGCAGAGGAGGTTGTTGGAGTTATTTAAATATTTTGATGTTACTATTTTGTATCACCCCGGGAAAGCTAATGTGGTGGCCGATACATTGAGTAGGAAGTCCGCCAGCATGGGTAGTCTTACTTATATTTCGATCAAAAGAATATTCAGGCCTTGGCCAATCGATTTGTGAGGTTGGATATTTCTAAGCCTAGCAAAGTGTTAGCCTGCATGGTTGCTCGTTCTTCATTATTGGAGCGTATCTGTGATCGGTAGTTTGATGATCCCCATTTGTGTGTCCTGAGAGACACGGTGCAATGTGGAGGTGCCATGAAGGTGACCTTAGATAGCGATGGTGTTTTGAGATTGCAGGGGTGAGTTTGTGTGCCCATTATTGATGGGATTTGAGAGTTGATCTTAGCGGAGGCCCATATGTCCTGGTATTCTATTCACCCGAGCACCGCGAATGTGTATCAGGACTTGCGACAGCATTATTTGTGGCGTAGGATGAAGAAGGATATTGTTGCATATGTGGCTCATTGTTTGAACTATCAGCAGGTTAAGTACGAGCATCAGAGGCCTGGTGGACTATTTCAAAGGATTGAGCTTCCCGAGTGGAAGTGGGAGAGGATTACCATAGATTTCGTTACCGAACTTCAGTTGACTCGGAAGAAGTTCGATGTGATATGGGTTATTGTTGATAGACTAACCAAGTCAGCACATTTCATTCCTGTAGTAGTCTCCTATTCATCCGAGAGGTTAGCTGAGATTTATATTCGGGAGATTGTTTGCCTTCATGGTGTGCCGGTATCTATCATTTCGGACCGGGGTACTCAGTTTACCTCGCATTTCTAGGGTGCAGTTCAGCGAGAGTTGGGCACACGGGTTGAGTTGAGCATATTGTTTCATCCTCAGACAGAAGGTCAGTCCGAGCGGACTATACTGATTTTGGAGGATATGCTCCGGGCTTGTGTTATCGACTTTGCAGGTTCGTGGGATCAGTTCTTGCCTTTAGCGGAGTTTGCCTACAATAACAGCTAATGTTCCAGCATTCAGATGGCTCCATATGAGGTGTTGTAAGGTAGGCGATGTCGGTCTCCAATTAGATAGTTTGAGTCGGGAGAGGCTCGGTTATTGGGTACATATTTAGTTCAGTAGGCCTTAGATAAGGTCAAGATCATTCAGGATAGGCTTCATTTGGCTCAGTCGCAGCAAAAGAGTTATACAAAGCATAAGGCTCGAGATGTAGATTTCATGGTTGGTGAGCGGGTATTGCTCCGAGTGTCGCCTATGAAGGGCGTGATGAGATTTGGGAATAAGGGCAAGCTGAGCCCTAGGTTTATTGGCCCGCTTGAGATTCTCGATCGTCTGGGAGAGGTGGCTTATAGACTTGCCTTACCACCAAGATTGTTAGTCGTGCATCCAGTGTTTCATGTGTCCATGATTTGGAGGTATCACGACGATCCAGCAGATGTGTTAGATTTCAGCACTATCCAATTGGACAAGGATCTGTCTTATGAGGAGGAGCCGGTAGCTATTCTAGACCAGCAGGTTCGACAGTTGAGGTCGAAGAGTTTTCCTTCAGTGGAGGGGTCAACCTCCTGAGGCATCGACCTGGGAGTCCGTGTCTGATATGCAGAGCCATTATCCTAATCTTTTTCCCGACTCGGGTACTTCTTTCTTTTGTCCGTTCGAGGACAAACGATTGTTTTAGAGGTGGATAATGTGACGACCCAAAGGGCCATCATCTATTTTCTCTCTTTTCCGCGCTTCTAAGGCCTTAAAAGCCTCATTTTTAGTTGCCACGATTTGCATGCGCAGTCCGGGCGCGTAGCCGGAAAGCTTAAATATGAATTCTGTGTGAAAAATGATAATTTTTGATATTAATATGATTAAAGTTCACATTGGTCAACATTTTGGGTAAAGGGACTCAGACTCGTGATTGGACGGTCCCAGAGGGTCCGTAGGAAAATATTAGACTCGGGCGTATGCCCGGAATCGAAATTCGAGATCCCGAGCCCTAGAAATGAATTTTTAAAAGAAATTGTTTTTAGAAATTATTAAGGAAATTGGAAATGAAAATTGATTAGAAGACTGTGGTATCGGGCTCGTGTTTTGGTTCCGATGCTTGGTACAAGTCTTATATATGGTTTAAGTGCTTTCTGTAAAAATTTGATTGAAATCGAATGTCATTTGACGTGTTTCGGACCTAAAAATCTAGAAATGAAAGTTTATGAAATTTGAAGAAAAAGTGATGATTTTGAGGTTTGATTCCTCGTTTATGATGTTATTTTTCTGATTTGATTGGGAATCTATATTTAGGCATCGAGTTTGATTTTTTTAGCTATTATTGATATTATAAAGTCGTTATTCCATAGATTTGATTGAGTGGGAGCCGAATTCGAGATGGAAGGCGGTCGTTGTGGATTGATTTAGACGTGGAAGTTGAGTTAAGTGTTTGATCTAACATTGGCTTAAGGGAATAGGATTAGATAATTGTTTGGTAATTGCTAATTGTTGAGTATGGTGTATAGGCATGGTGACGAGTATCTATACACTGGTGTCTAGCATGACCGTGAGTCCTTATTTGTGCTTATACCAATTTTATGGTGACTCTTCCTTGTGTAATTTATGATTTCTATATAATGTGAAGAGTATGAGAAAGAATTATTATTTGTGAACCCTTTGGTGTGGTGGCTCGAATGATAAAGCAATTATTGAGTAAGAAATGAAAGGAAAAGAAAGAAATGTGATTATTCCCTTGCCGGGCTGTATTCGTATATTGATTATCTCCCTTGCCGAGATGTGAAAGTTAGTATTGTTGTTCCTTTACCGAGATTTAATTGTTTAATTCTGTTTCCCTTGCCGGGACTTCTATTGCTGTTTTTCCATCCCCTCGCCCCATTGGTTGTGATTGCTGCTTGGGTGAGGAAGAGTCATAAAGCACGAAAGTTGATGTCGTGCGCGATTTGTGTTGAGGATATGTTAATGCACGAAGGAATATTCCGTGCCATGTTTTGATTATTAATGCATGAAGGAACATTCTGTGCCATGTTTTGATTATTAATGCACGAAGGAACATTTCGTGCCGTGTTTTGATTATTAATGCACAAAGGAACATTCCGTGCCATGTTTTGATTATTAATGCACGAAGGAACATTCCGTGCCATATTTTTATTACTAATGCACGAAGGGTCATTCCGTACCATGATATGAGTGATTATGTGAGGAAAAACACGAAGGTTGATGCCATGCACTTTATATGATTGTTTTGGTGAGAATGAGAGTAAAAGCACGAAGGATAGTGTCATGCAACTGTTGTTTTCCTACTCTCCTTGTCATTGTAGTTGTACCGCTCCTTCCCTTATTTATTGATTTTGTATTCTAAACTGTTACAGCCCCTACAACATGCTCCCCTCCCTCTTGACTTTTTAATTTTCTGTATTCTCTTCTATTGCATATCTAGCTCTCCCTCTCTCTCTCTCTCTATATATATATATATATATATATATATATATATATATATATACACACACACACACACACACATATATATATATATATATATATATATATATATATATATATATATATATATATATATTGAACTGCACACCTTGGTTTTGGTAGTCCTGTCTAGCCTCATCACTACTTCGCGGGGTTAGGCCAGACACTTACTTGCACTTGGGATCGGTTGTGCTGATGCTACACTCTGTGCATCTTTTTGCACAGATCACGGAGCCGGAGCAACTATTGGACAATAGTAAGAGTTTTGGAAGCTGACTTCAGTCCAAAGATCCCGAGGTAGCCTAGCTGGCCTCCGTATGGCCCAGAGTCTCTTCTATCTTTACATCAGTTTATTATCCCTTGCACCGGAACAAACAAAATTATGTTTTTATTCAGACATTGTATTTAGCATTCTCTAGACATTCGTGAGTTTGTGACTCCAGTTCTTGGGTAAAGGATTTTGTTAAAGTTCCGCTTTTCTTTCAGTTAATCATATATTGAGACTTCCGCATTATCATATTATGTATTGTTATTATTAAATGATCGATAATTGCTAAAAGAAGTAAATTAACTTGGCTTGCCTAGCTCCTATCAGTAGGCACCATCACGACTCCCGTGGGTGGGAAATCCGGGTCGTGACAAAACTATTCTTCTAAACAAGGCAGCAGAATTTTATTATCTCACAAATCCCATTGAGAAAAACTGTGCCAAGATACCTCTTTATATCAAATGGCATCCGCCAAAAACATTTTCTTACAAGCTCAACATTGACGGTTCATGCTCTCTTCAACATAATACCTATGGTATTGATGGTATATTCCGTAATCATCTAGGAGACTGGATTATCGGATTTGCAGGGAATGCCATACCTGGGCCACCTATCTAGACAAAAATGCTTGCTTTGCTAATGGGTTTAAAAATTTTTGTGCAAAAGAAACTCCTACCTCTCACTATTGAGACAGACGCACAAGTTTTACTAGGTATGTTTCAGCACAATACAATACAATATACTAATATGCTTCATGATTGCAGGTTACTCCTCAGACAGCTGGATAGCCCCCCGCTTCTCAACATCTACAGGGAGCAAAATAGTGTGGCTGATTGCTTGGCCAACTATGGAGCTCAACATGCAACGGAAAGCTGTCTACCTTTTGAAAATCTACCACTTTTTGCTACAACCTACCATGAACAAGATCAAGCAGGGATGCTTAGAAAAAGAATGGTTAAAAATCAGTCTGTTATGTATAGTACTAGCTCTATGTCTACTTCTGTACTTAGCAACTTTAGTAATATCCTTAGCAACTCTAGTAGTGTTGGTCCTTCTAAAGGGACCGTAGTACTTTCTACTTCTAACGTAAGTATGATGTCTCTCAAGCATCTTTCAAACAGCTCTCTTTTATAAGCTTAGCTATAATATAACTATCTTTTCTGCCAAACAAAAATTCAAGAAAACTCATGAACTTCTATTTTAACAACAGGACGTCCAAATCACATCAAACCAACTCCGTTTCTCACCAAATTTGACATATAAGTCACAAATATAGTAATGGACCTATACTGTATTCCAGAACCAATATACGGACCTGATGTCGATAAATTCAAACATTTATCAAAATTTTAGATTCATTAAACCTTTAAACTTTAATTTTTCAACAAAATATGATAACTCGAGCTAGGGACCTCCGAATTTGATTCCGAGCATACGCCCAAATCCCAAATCATGATACGGACCCACCAGGACCGTAAAAATATGGATATGGGTCCATTTTCTCAAAACGTTGATGGAAAAAACATAGCAAACATTTTTATATTTTATCAATTTCTAACATATTAGCTTTTCGGAAAAACACCCGGACTGTGCAAGCAAATTGAAGAAGTCTAAAATGAGATATTTGAGTCTTCGAAACAAAGCATTAGGTTCGAAGTCTCTAGATGACCTATTGGGTCATCACATTGTGACATAGGGATTGCAAACCCTCTCAATTGCGAAGAAGGACTCGCAATTGCAGCACCTAACAAACTTGAGGAGTGTCGTAATTGTGACACTGATTTCACATTTGCAAAGTCTGCTCCTCTCGCAAATTGCGATCCTACCCAATCCCAGCCTTCCATCAAAGTTGCAAGTGAGGCATTGCAATTGCGATACCTGTACCCTACTGTTCACTTTGCAATTGCGAGGTTCGTGCTCACCATAACTGGAGAACAAGCACACTTGCAACAAAAATGAGTTCAATCAAATCTAAAGTACGTGCGAAACTATCCCGAGCACTTGGGGCTCTAAACCAAACATCCAAACAATTCTAAAATCATAATACAAACTTATGCACCTGATAAAAACATAAAAATAACATTTAGAACTATGAATCAGACATTAAAATGCATGCATGAAATTCAAAATAAAACTCAAGAACCTCCAGAATCACAATCAAGGGGTCGAATCCTATCAAATCAACTCCGAATTGTATTAAATTTGCTGACAAGATTCAAATAATAAAACATAACTATTCCAAGTCTCAAAACTAAAATCCAAATATGATATTCATAAATTCAACCTATGGTCAAACCTAGGGAATTTGCAAACATTCAAATTGCTTACTTTCAGTAAAACAAGTCAAATCAACTTAAGGACCTTTGAATTCAATTCCAGGCATGCGGACCAATCATAATCGTCAAAATACTGATGCGCGGTCGTTTAACAAAAATGTTGATTGTGCCAAGTCTATCCTCATTTAGTAAAAATTCTCATTTTTTTTTTCTTAAAATTTAACATAAAAGCTTTTCAAAAAGTGAAACGGACCACACCCAAAAACCAATAAACATCAAATGAAGCTACATGAGGTCTCAGATCATGAAAATTAACTCCATAACTCAAAAAGACCTATCGCGCCATTACATTCTCAACCTAGAAAAGAAACGTTTGTCCTTTAACGGACATAGAAAAGTACATGGACTGCTGAAAAGGTGCGCGTATCTAATCCACATATTAGTTAGGACTCCCACATAGCTAACTCGATTGGCTGACCTCTCTATTTCACTTTCACAGAAGGAAAACTCTTAGATCTCAACATCCGCACCTAGCAAGATAGAATAGCCACCAACTCCTCCTCATAGGCCAAATTTTAATCAAGTTGAACTGTGCTGAAGACTAGAACATGCAGGATATCCTCATGGTACTACCGAAGCATAGAAACATAGAGTACTAGATATACTCCTAATAGGCTAGGAGGCAATGCAAGGCTGTAGCGAACCTCTCCAACTCTCTTTAAGATCTCAAATTGCCCAATAAACCTAGGGCTCAACATATCATTCTTCCCAAACTGCATCTGTCCTTCATAGTTGACAGTTGGAGAAGAACCTTCTCACGCACCATATAAGTTGCATCTAAACCATCCGATCTGCAAAACTCTTATATTTGGACTGGGCTGTATGAAGTCATTCTTGAATCACCTTAACCTTTTCCATAGAATCATGGACCAAATTAGTGGCCAACAACCTAGTCTCTCCGATCTCAAACCAACCATTTGGCAAACAACAATGCCTCACATATGAGTCCTCATACGACACCATCTGAATACTCGACTGGTAATTGTTGTTGTAGGGAAACTCTGTAAGAGGTAAGAATTGCACCCACGAACTTCCTAAATACTTAACACAAGCACATAACATATACTTCAAGATATGAATTGTGTGCTTGGATTGTCCTTCTGTCCGAGGATAAAATTCTATGTTGAGCTCAAACAGTGTTCCCAACTCATGCTATATGGCTCTCCAAAACTGCAATGTGAAATTCGATTAGAAATGATGAAATGGGCACACTGTTGTCATGACCCAAAATCCACTAGTCATGATGACACCCAATCCAACCTGCTAGGTAAGAAAACTAATAACTATCCAAGTCCAATAATATTAAAAAGACAAATAAATAAAGGAATTGTCTAAATCTTCTACCTTTCCCAAAGACTGGTAGTACAAATCATGAGCTTTTAAGAATAGAATTTACAAAGCTGATATGAAGTAAATACATCTTCTATTTGAAAAGCACATAAATAGAGTTTTATAAATCTACGACCACCATGAACAAGAGGCAGCTACAACCGGAATGCAGTTACATCTTCAAATACAACAATCATCAAACACAAAAATAATAACAACCAACATCTGTCCGCAATGTGTAGAAGTGTAGTATCAGTACAACCGACCCCATGTACTGGTAAGTAACAAACCTAACCTTAGGTTGAAAGTAGTGACGAGCTGAAACATAGGTTGGGTCTATCACCAGTAACCAATAGCAGTTCATAACAACGTAAAGCATATAAATAAGGAAGTAACTCAGAGATAAAATGCTCAATTTTTCACAATTTTTCTTAAAATAGTTCCATTTTTTAAAGAATATTAGTGGAAATACAAATCTTTTACCGAAATCATCGAAAAATATGAGATAGTTTGATCACTGTAATTTTACCAAAAAATACTTTCCATAATAAGTAAGATGTTTCATTTTCTTTCCAGATAGAATGTATGTAACACCTCTCTATGCATACATATCAACGTGTGTAAAATGTCATGAATGATGTGATACCGTACAACATGAGGAAAAATGCATCTCTATGCTTGTATGTCATGTGTGTATGCCAATGCCATGTATCTTGGAGATGAACCATGTACTCTCACTGTCAGAGTACTCAATCTCACTATCTCACACTTTCCACTACTCAACCACTCGGTACTATTATGGCCCTTTGGCCCGAGGAAGAACTATCCTGGAATATGTACATCACAAAACATCAGTCACTCAGTACCGAGGAAGACCAATCCGTCCCTGTAGAGAAGATCCATCTCCAGGTATATAATACTTCAGAAAAGATCCATGTTCAGGGAAGATCTATCCCACAATATAATCAACTGCACTCACTAGAGATATGTACAGATTCCGGAGGGGCTCCTACAATCCAAGCGCTATAATCTGCACGGACAACTCACGTGCCATAGTATCAATATTAGAATCTGCATGGACAACTCACGTGTTGTATAGACAACTTACGCGGTGGACAGATAACTCACGTGCTAATGTATCAATATTAGAATCCACATGGACATCTCAAGTGCTATAGTATCAATATCCTTACAATCAGGCCCTCGACCTCTTTTAATCATCAATTTCTCCAGTCTCTCTCTTAGGATCACAATGTCATTAAACTATCCCGAATATGATGATTTGATGTATCAATAAATTATAGCAGAGACTGAGATATGATATGCATAGGAATGCGTATGACTAAGTATATAAAACCGTTGAAACAGACAAATGAACAACAAAAATGAGCTTAGTGGGTCCCAACAGGATAAGCATGTAGCCTAGATATGGTTTCTAACATGGTCACAAAACAATAGCTCAAGTACGTAGAAATTTCATGATTACAAGTAAGGTTAGGGAACAACACAGTACTACAGAAGTAACAGATTCACAATTCACATGCTGCACGCCCACACACCCGTCATCTAGCATCTGTTTCACCAAAACATCGATCATATAGCACATAGTTTGGGGTTTTATACCCTTAACACTAAGTTTAGAAAAGTAACTCAAATCTAACAAGTCAATTCCAATATCGAGCAAGCAAAACAATGCTCCAAAAATTCCATCTCGCATGTTGCGACCTCCGAAGGGCTCGAAACTAACCAAACATAACTCAAAACATCAAACGATGCAAAAGGAACCAATCCCAATAAAAAAGGTCGAATCTTTATTCAAAAGCCCAAAATTGGCCAACAAGCCCAACCTAGGAACACACCTCATAACCTAAAAAACTCATCAAATCTGATAACCCATTTAATTATGAGTCCAATCATACTAATTTCATCCAATTCCGACTCTGAATCGAAGTTCAAAACTCAATTAGTCGCTTTAGAAAAGTTTTTGCTAAAAATCTCAAATTCTCCAATCTACATATGGATTAATTCAAAAATGAACTTATGTGATCATATTAAAATACAAAAATTATAGTTAGATACTGACCCCCATGATAAGTCGAGAAGAACTCTGTGAAAATCACCTCGATCGGAGCTCTAGAACTCAAGATATGCTAAAAATACGAAAGAAACACAGTCTGATTTTTTTATACACAGGGATTATCGTTGTTGTCCTAAAAATCCACACCTATACATTTCCAGCCGTCATTTTCGCTTTTGCAGACCATTTTTTGCACCTGCGGGGCCGCATATGCGGACACAACTTCGCATATGCAAAAATACCAGAATCAACTCTTTCCTCCGATACTAAAATAAGCATAACTCCGTCATACCAATGATTCAATAAAAAGTGAAATTGGAGATTATTTGCTTAATATGGCAGCATTTATGCTTGAAGAAACGACCTCAAAACATCAAAAATGAGCGGAACACAACCTAAACCTATCTGAAACTCAGTTGAGTCCCTTGGGTCTCCATTCGGATATACCAAAAAGTCCCATATCATACCAAGGACCTGCTCGAGTCCTCAAAACACTCATAACAACATTGACACGAAGAATCACACTTCAATTCGAAATTAATGAACTTGAAACTTCAAACTTCCACAACCGATATCAAAACCTATCAAATCACATTTGATTGACCTCAAATTTTGCGCACAAGTCACATTTGACATTACAAACCTGCTCCAACTTCCGAAATCGGAATCCGACCTCGATATCAACAAGTCCACTCCAGGTCAAACTTTTCAAAATTCTAACTTTCGTCATTTCAAGTGAAATTCTTCTACGGACCTCCAAATCACAATCCGGAGGAGCTCCTAAGTCAAAAATCAACCAACAAAGCTAACAGAACCATCAGAAATCCAATCCGAGGTCAAATACTAAAAAGTCAAACTTGGTTAAACCTTTCAAATTTAAGGTTTCTAGCTAAGAATAATTCTTCCAAATGAATTCTGAATAACCCGAAAACCAAAACCATCAATTCACATAAGTCATAATACATCATACAGAGCTATTCATGCATGAAAACTATCGAGCCAAGTGCAATTGCTCAGAATGACTGATCGGGTCGTTACATCCTCCGCCACTTAGACATGTGTTCGTCCTTGAACGTGCCCAAATGTGTTCTCAAAGCCATCAAACCACCGCGTAACCTTACCATGCACATACTCGGGGATAATCCCACGTCACCCCATCCCATATCGGTCTGATAACATAACATGACTAAAATTTCTTAATCAACCTAGCCCATAAGTCTTAGAACCCAATTTACAACATCCGAAATTTTCTATAAGATCAGAATCTCGCATCTACACACTGTATATGCACGAAAAAGCTATATCAAGAAATATCCATAACCCAAGATGTAATCACATGATATACCTCAAAACTCAAAACTCAAATACTCATAGCGATAATTTCTAATCATAGTAGTTGCTAAAAACAACTCAATGCCGGTAATAAACCTCTTATCAAATAAAGCCTCATTCTAATGCCATCATATATCACCAATGATGAAAGAAAATGCAGAAACTCATAACCATTTGTCATATCAACAAGTC
Source organism: Nicotiana glauca (assembly GCA_026770625.1). Lineage (NCBI taxonomy): Eukaryota > Viridiplantae > Streptophyta > Magnoliopsida > Solanales > Solanaceae > Nicotiana > Nicotiana glauca. The sequence goes on from MU784386.1 coordinate 187,606, forward strand.
ATGAAGCTCCCTCTCCTTCTACAAGGACTATAGTTAATTTTTAAGCCAACTTTTGATATTATTTGTTCAACCACGCTATAATCAATTGTGATAGTATTAATTCTCGGTCCAGTGATCCCATCTCATCCGACACGGACACTTTACTGAGATGACACATAAATATAATCTAAAGAAGCAACTCGTGTAATCCATGCACCAATAAAAACATTCCAAATGTACTCAATCATGGAAAATGCCTCAGGTGAGAAAACTGCATCACAAGCTCAACAGGTACCGCCACAACAAAATGCTAAGAACCTATCACAAATCGTATAACAAAAACCAACAAATCAAACACAAAGGATCATGCCTCAACATAACTCGATATAATGCGTGGCCTATTCAAATGTTGGTGCATATTATATTCCTCTAGATGCCCTGCTAAAATTTAATAACAATTTAAAACTCAACATCAAGTACCCAAAGTGCATTACCTTAACCACGGAGAAGCAAATGACTCAATGCCACACAATACTTGAAAGAGCATAAACAATATGCCATCAACCAAGAAATACCTAATACTCTTCTTGCTCAAATTTCGCTATAAGAACCCTATAGAACCGCACCATATGTGCATATAATCAATGAATCACAACTCCTTGTAGCATAGAAGATTAACTCATAGATCATTTCAAAATATGAATAATCTTTACAAGAATTGAATGGAAAATTGTTTAACGTGAAAATGGTAACATCAATTGAATTTGTAAATGGGATTCTGTAAATACGTGATCTATTCTCGAGATAGTTGTTTAGAGAAGTTGATGCTAAAATTATGAAATATAATGATGAAATACAAGCTAAAACGGGATGATACTTAATCTTGAAGGCTTACTATCCGTGTTTGTTTTACAAAGAGGATACGGGCTAAAAGGGGAGCTGGGCGAGCTAAGGAACTTGCTGCTCGGGTGCAGGACTAGTCGGTGAAGGGCTTCTGGGTCGACGTTCAGGTCGGGCTCGGGGTATCGGGGGTAGTCGGGAATATGATAACCGTTAGAATATAATTAAGCAAGGCTCTTTATTGCCAATACCGACTAATAAATAAAGAACAAGTAACAAAGCAATAGACAGCAAAATGGCCTCGGGCAATTGAGAACGAGCAAGTCACAAAGAAGAGAGAGAGAGAGAGAGATTATTGCACTTGTGGAGAATAGTGGGAGTAACATCGACCCTTTACAAAGTGGCATGTACCTCCCTTATATAGGAGAAGGAATACAATATCGTATAGAGTGCATTAAATATAAAGATATAGGGATAGGATGGCTAGGCAAGGTACAAGTGTTTACTGATTCTAGTCGCTCGCCTAGGGATACCCCGGTCCTCAGAACCTTTGCTGGGTTGCGGATGAATTCTATATCCTTAGAGTCTTTGCTAGGTCACAGACGAACCTCGAGGGAGGAGCTTGATTATAATCCTGTAGTGTCGAGATACTAATATGACTTCCCGAATGTACCTTAACGGCGAGAAATAGACCCATCTGATTTCATCGCATATAGATAGTCTCCACGTTTCCTAGAGTAAAGTACTAGGAAACGATATTGAACCGTCATCTCGAGGTCATCATTTTCATGACGTTAACCATCTAAGAGAATTAAATGCCATGCCCCAGAACTATGCAAGGCTGCTGTCAGATGGGGTAATAAAGAAACCCACGACCTTCCATTGACCCATCCCTTCTGCTTCCCCAGCGATCCCTATAAATGTACCAATTTCTAGACACTTCCCATTTTCATCCTACTTACAATCCCGTGAATTTGAATTTTGTATTTGACATTCTTTCATCTTTTTATAGAAGGGTTTTTATCTTTTGACATGGCTAGGACTTTAAGGACGGTTCCCCGACAGAATGATATTGCATCGTCATACAGACCACCCGCGGAAGAAACCAATTTGATTCCTATTTTAGAACCATGTACCCCACCTGATCTAGACACATCAATGGATTTTAATGTCGAGACTACTTCATCTATGCTAGGCCGGTATGAGCACGTGTTCCGATATAGTAGCATTGTGACCGATGTTAACAAGGGGATGGAAGACTGCTGAAGGAGCGCGGTAGTGGCAGTGGAGATTCTTGGTCTCGACGATAACATTATTGACTTCAAAGCTGGATTCCTTCATGCATATACTTACCCATTCACTTTAGGCCCTGATAAAATCATCGATTCTCCTCCCCTAAAAGTTGACCCAATTATCCTTGACTTATGAGATCGATACCAGGTGACACATGGTTAGATCTACCCTTCCTTTTGGAGGATAGTGTTGATGCTTAGGCATTTCACTGAAGGGGTTGAAGGTGAGGTTTTTACCTTTGACCATCTGATCAGAATGTACAAGCCTCGATTGTACCGATGTTTAATCAAGCTACGCCATCGATTTAAAAATCTTTCTTCACGAGCGTTGATAAGGGGAAGGGCTGGGGAAGGATGAGCAGGTTTATGTGGGTGAGGACCTCGGATATCATCCCGGCCTGGAGAATGCTCTTTTCGTAGCGGTAGAATCGTCGACATAAGAGATTTTCCCTTTAGCCGCTTTTCGATTACTCTTTCATTTGACATAATAATCTCTTTGCGCTTTCTGTAGCCACAGCTTGGCATTCGGAGGAGGTCCCTGATCTGCCGAGATGGATCGGGCGATTGAGCGAGAAGTTCCCATTTTGCGTTCGGTCTTGGGCCACCTGGCTAAGAAGCATTGGGTGGCCAAGAATCACAGTGAGATTCCTTTACGGCCCTTGCTTCGTATTTTGTATTTTCTTTTTGAGCCCTTAGCGAGAGTGTATCATCGTTATTATGCTGGCGCATGTCTTGATGAGAATATGCAGATGAGGCCGCCACCCTGATGGTGAAGTAAGGGCCTTAGAAACCGTCATGAATAAGAAGAGGAATAATAGGGTAGCCGTTGCCTATCCTGCGGAAAAGAAAACTAGGTCACTCGAGTGTCGGGCCACCATTAGGACTGCTGCTTTAACCTCGTAGTTTAATCCTGAGATTGGAGGGGAGGATGATGATGGAAGTCCATTAAGGAGGGGAACAAGGTCCAATGCGAGAGACATGCTGGTGTCCTGGTCGGAGGCTGTACATTCCGGAATAGTTGGGTCCGACTGGGCTCCTTGATCCTTGAAAAGGACGTGTATGTATCTTCGGGTCACACATCCAGATTTTGTACAGCTTCTACTATAAGGACCGTTGCCGCTGATCCTAAGGGATCGGAGCTTAGGGCCTTCCAATAAAGTGGGTTGCCACTTGGAGAAATCAGCGAACCAAACGACTTTATTTCGAACTTTCCAGTTTCATCAAGGAACTCAGAGATGCCCAAGGAATGATTGGCACCACAGTTGGGACTCCTCTCAAAAGGGGAGACTTTATTGTTAACATTTTTTATGGCTTTATCGACAGGGCTGATCTTGATATCTCTGGCGTAGTTAAAGTTGCAGAGAAATCTATGCAGCATGTGATAGTCATTACTCACGTATTTCTTTCGTTCTCAGGCATCATTCATCATATTTCTAACCTTTCCGTTGTACTGTAGTCTAAGGAGATGTACGATCATATATCATTCTACTTCTTCGGGAGCTTTCTTGTAGTGAAAAGGAGCATAAGAAAGTTGCTTCAAAGCTACAAGATTCGGAGGTTCGCTTTCCCGGGGACATAGAGAGCTTGGGGAACAACGAGTCGCTTTGGAGACGGCACTTCGGGAGTAGGCTAATATTGCTGCTCATGTATTTTGCCTTGCTCACACCCAACCTTTTACCCCATATTCATACACATTTTGGATTCGTATATTCATCGACTCGCCCTTTTCTTGTAAGTTGAACAAATAGGCTCACAGATTAAGTAGTTGAAGACAGAGATTTTCGAGCCGAGAGAACGAAGTGAGATCGTGGTCGGGGAATTGGTGACATCCCTGGATCTTCTCATGAACAGTGGCAATGAGAGACCCTAGAAGAACTCAAGGCTAGAGGCATCAACTTATCAGGTGATCTTATGTTGGCCCGTGCAACAGAGGAAAGATTGGCACTCTTGATTGCACCTAATAAAGGTGAAGACAATAGTGACGAGGAGTAGTCTCCGTGTCTTTTTTGTGTGCCATCCTTTTCACCACATATGCTGCCCCCCGGGGGACGAATAATTTAAAGAAGTTTTTTCTTTTTTTTTTTGATATATGAAAGGAACTTTCATTCTGTCAACCCTTCTCCTTGCTTCTTTTGTTTTGCGTTCCGGTATTGGCCCTTCGGGGCCGTTTATATGGACAAGCTGGTGATCTAAGATTTGTCTCGTCCAGAGGTTGAATCAATAACTCCTTTTGAACTAATATTTATGAAGTCGGGGGTTTCCCGAGATCCCTAAAATTTTTGAATCATGTGGGAGCTGGAGTTATTTTTCCAGTACACTCCCCTAGAAGATGGTGACGTTAATGCGACCATAATTAATTAGCCCTCTGGGGCAAGCGTATAGTTATTACTTTGCCTCTATATATTTGCTCATCTACCTCTCAAGTGGCACTTTTGTAGTTCCTGATAAGCCTATATCCTCTGCAGAGCCTAGCGCTTTGTGTTAGTCGTTCCGCTTCCCTGTTTCGGAAATTTTTTGCCTGGACCCTCATCTTCTTCCCCCTATTTTGTTGTAGTCAAGGCCGCTACTTTGATGCCTGATCCTCGGACAAAGAGGGATCCCTCCTATGTTCCACCTTCGATCAATACCAGTGGCTCACCTCTAGTGTCTGGAGAACGACGCTCGGGGTGTCCTGCCTGGCGGAGGGCTGTCACACCGAGGAGGACTCCCAATATTCTTGGAAATCAAGAGCACGTGTTGAGTATTATTTCATCAGTGAGGGAAGAACACCTTGAGATGGTCAGAAAAGAATGCGGATGGGGGTTAAGGCGCGATTTTGCAAGCACCTTCCCCCAAAGAGAGCGTATAACATATATTGAGGGATTCTTGAGTGCTTATATTTATGTTCTTACACGGGTCCCCAAGATTGGGTCATGCTTGATTTCTGTAGAAGATACCAAGTAACGTTGGCGCAGGTTCATCCCTTTCTTTGGATAATAGTGCAGTTGATGAGATATTTTGCTGACGAGGTCAACATAGAATTCACCCTCAACCACCTTGTGAGGTTGTACCAGCCATTACCCTATCGAGGCTTGATTTCTCTTTAACGTAGATCCACCCAAGCTCCTGTAATCGGCAACAAGGATGATGAGGACTAGGGATGGTTGAGTTGGTTCGTTCAAATTCAAATGAATGATGTTAGCCCTGGAGAATTTGCATCATTACTTAGATATGGAATTTCTCACGTAAGTGCTCCATTTGAACTGTTTATCTCAACATGAGGTTGGCCACATAACGATATCTTTCTATTCTTTGTTTATAGCAACTCATTGGTTGCCCAGCGAGGTCCCTAATCTTGCCAAATGGTCTCGTAAGTTGGCAGCTTGCTCGATTTATGATAGGCGACGTTGGCGAGATCTGTCAAAAGGGAGATGGGAGGCGAAACATCATGGTAGGTGCCTAGCGTTCTGCTCCCCTAAGAGATGGCTTCCTTCTTGCCGGCTCATCTAACTTACCTGTTTCAGGTTCCGGGAATCCCTTTGAAGCAAGGTCGAGTTCCCCGAGGGATGGGAAGAGATTTCTAGCACCGAGATCAAGGAGCACTGGTAAAAGGAAAGATGCTTCAGGGTGCGAGAAGGCTTCTAGTGAGGCAATTTCTGTGCAGCAGTTAAGGGTATGCAATTCGGTCAAATAGAAACCTTTCGGGACTATTACACCACTGGAAGTTGCTTTGGCCTTCGACGAGGCTTAGCGTTTTTGCCTTATGGTGAGTTTTGGTTGCTGTAAGGATGTTCTGGCCCTGCGCGCCTCTATCTTTTTTCTTTATTTATCTGGCTTTCTTTCTCAGAATTTCTCAGGCTTAAAGCCGATCTGCTTCATTGCGAGGCCACGTTGCGGGAGGCTCGGGATAATGAGAAATCTCTCAAGTTTCTTTGTGCAGCAATGAGCTTGTCTTTTTATAGTGTGAGGTGGACTAGAGCCGGGCCTGGAAGGCCCTCTTAGAGAAATATTTAACCTGCATTTCGTGCAGGCCTGCATTCCTCTTTTTGTCTTCTTATCTTGATGTTTTGCTATTTCATTTGAAGGATAAGGCTGATGAGCTAGAGTAATTCTGGGGAGAAGTTGGCAAATCCAAAAGAGAATTTTTCGAGCTGCAGGTGCATGTGAATTCCACTTTTATGGCGAACGAGAGGGCTCAGGCCGGGGCTTCTGCTTTTGAGGTGCAAATTCAGACCGCTCGAGCGAAAGATTTTGCTCGGGAGAAGATGATCGCAAGACTTTCATTCGAGCTTTCATGGTGGAAAAACGAGGTGGTGAATGTCTATGCTGAGGTTATGATGAATAATACCATGGCTGGACAAAAAATGGCAGCTTATTCAAAAAGCATTGTTGCTAATAAACCTGAGCTAAAGAAGACCCTCGATTGTGCAAATAATAGAAAGAAGTATGTGAGGTGCAGATCCTAGAGGGAAATCATCGAGGAGATTCATGCCAGGGGCTTTGAAATCTCGGGGGAGATTGAGAAAGCCAAAGGAGAGGAGTACGATGCCAAGTTCCTTCTGTCCGATGCTGAAGACGATGAGAAGGAGACCACCGGGCTCTTACACTGATTGGTTATCGGGACCTTCCGATTTGTGGCCTGAAGGCTTGCTAGTTAACTATTTTGTATCCAGTCTCCAAATCGTGTTACGACTCGAGCTCATTTTAATTTTCAAGTTGTCAATTTTTAAGCTGGCAACAATGGCTCTTACACTGTTGGGTCTTTGAGACCTTTTAGTATGCGGGCCGGAGGCTCGTTTGGCTAGCGATAATGGCTCTAACGCTTTTTGCCCGTAGGCTTTGTACTCCTCTCGTTAAGGTATTTTTGAAATAATAATTCCTGACCCATACTCGATTCGGGAAGAACTTCGATTTCAAGTCATTAGCGGCGATGTTTGAGCACGTTAGACGGTTTTTAGCTCGTAGGCTGAGAAGATCGATGCTTTGTGATTTAGAGTTGACATGGTCGAAGCTCATTTTTGCCTGTTGAGGGAAGCTTGTTGTAACAGTTCTTTCTGAAGTATATTCGAAGTAATGGCCTGCAATTTTGTTTAGCGGCGGTCGGGTATCCCCGAGTCGCGTTAATTTGGTTGTATCAACCATTTTTACCATAGTAATATGTGTTTGGCTGGAGCCATTTTTGATCCCGAGTGATAGTTTAGGCGTCTACACCGAGGGTATGCCCTTTCGGGATTCATACAAATGTGACGTATATCCTAAACTTTAGGATTTTGAGTTTCATGCCTGTTGAGGTTGTATGGTTTTTCATGCCTATTAAGGTCTTATAGTTTTATCATTTCTGTTGAGGTCTTAAAGTTTTTCATGCCTATTGAGGTCTTACAGTTTTACCATGCCTGTTATGGTCTAATAGTTTTTGTTGTTATGTGGAATAGATCTGGTTACGCCGAGTCTGCCCGCTCGGGGTCTTACAGTTTCGGGTTTTCCAGTACATGGTGACTGGCGACAGTCTCCGAGTCATCAAGTTTGCTTAGGCTTGAAGGCCATTATTCGTGAGCTTGGAGCGGCCTTGTCGGGGCCTTACAAGCTCAAAGTTCTGATGCTGGGGTCGTGTGGGTTCTGAATTGTTGATGCTAAGTCTTCGTATATCTCGGGATGCATTCGGTTGAGGGGCCTTAGCCGTGAGCATGTTGAAATCCTCTTTTTTGGAGTATGAAATGCCGAAATATATTCTTTATTGGTTGGCATAATTTTTTTTAGCAAAATCCACTAGGCAGTGTGCCTAGGGCTATTTTTATATATATCTAAATTAAAACTAAAACACCATGTTTGGAGGTCTTACACGATGAAAGAAATAAAATTTGATAAGTACATATGTACTACTATCAATGTTAAGTGTACTCAACATTGATATCACACTATGTAATCTAAAGAGAAAAAGTACCTGAATTATAAAAGCTAGCCATGTAATGCATTCCAACTTGAGAAACTTTTGTAATTTTGATTTATAACAACCTTTGTCCTTTTTCCAGAAAATGTATTAATTGTGCATCCGCTGCTGTATCAAATTTGTCTGTAAGCAATCCATGAACATTCCTTAGCAGTATAGTACTCCTATCATTTTCCAGCTTTTTCTTGCATGTGAATTCCCGTCTAGATATCAAAATCGAACTGATTTTATCCTCTTTGTGGTGCATATGCTCCAGAAATCCTGCTGCATTACCTGACACTCATAAATAGTTACCCGCTATCCTCATTACAGATAAGCTCCAATCTTGTCGAGCATGTGTGGGCATGTATTGTTGTAGGAAAGAATTGTGTGACTTCCAACATTCCTGTGTTGAAACCATGTGTTGGCACCATTTCTGATATGAAACAACATTGAAAAACCATTGGGTGTTTGTCCAAAAGTTATCTTTTGCTCTTATCCTTGCCTGCCAAAAGAAACACCCATGCAGATATTTGAACCAACAACTGGGCAGAACACGATTGCTCATACCTAGTTTGATATCAATCTCAAATGATTTCCAGCAGACCTGCATTAGACCCAATGAAGGTCCCCATTTTTGTGATGTATATCTACTGTGAAGCATTAGTATTTTACTAAAACATGCTCCATTTGATCCCTGAATTAACTGTAAATAACCATGCTTCCACTGTCTAAACATATTCTTCCTAGCTTCCATACTTTTGCGTACTATTAGTACTCCTTCCAGGGAATGAGCATTAAATGATAATACAACCCTTAGAATTTGTAACCAACAGTAGGGTATGGATACTGTAACTTTTCCTACAGAAAAGAACACATAGTTAGCAATAAAACTAGTCATCACAGCCTTCTCCCTAAGGATTCGGATGTGATGTTCTGCAGCATCTTGTTGTTCTGCAGTCATTTTTGCCTGGCTCCCTGTATGTAGGGAAGCAAATGAGTTGAAACTTGAGCTGTTCCAACATGTTGCTATGTATCAACTGTGCAATCTTTGATTTTACTCTATCTGATGCACATCCTTTGTGCTTTGTGATATGTATATGCAGCCAGATCCATGAAGGTTGCTTCTATTATTTCTGATATATTCATTTATTCTTGATAGTAGTATAGGAACACCCCAGCAGTCCTTGGTTGTCTCAACCAAGAGTACCTGCCCACACCAGAATGGTGCAACATAATACTCTTTATTGATTTTATGCTTTTGTATACCTCTAATTTCCTCCCATTGGATTGAGTGCTTAACACCAATACCACCAACTGAGCATCCATTAGAGAGTAGGGTATAGCTGAATACTCCTCACCTGCAAAAGAGAAAACTATGTTAGTAAAATAGGATGTCATCATGCTCTCCACCAGCAGGTTTTGAGCATGATCAGCGTATGAGTCCCCTTCTGTCAGTCCCTTCTTCCTTGTCTTCTCCCATTCCCCTTTCTTTACTTCCTTACAACTAAAGCTCTGATGTATGGAAATTGTAATTTATCACTATTCACCAATCTTCTTCCTTGTGTATCCAGATCCTAAAACGAATGACATTCTACAGGCCCAAAATCCAGTGCATAGTTTGCCATGTGATCAGCTAACATATTGCCTTCTCTAAAAGTGTGTGTTACTGTTACATTGCCATTGCTCATCAGTTTTCTAATCTTCTACACAATTTCCCTATAGCCCAAGGAGGCTTCCACTCTCCAGTTATTACATTCTTTAGGATCATTGAGTCAGTGTGTAAGTCTATCAAGACATAGTCATTGTTCAGACAAAACTTCAGAGCTTCATGTATAGTTGTTGCTTCTGCCACTGTGTTTGACCTTTCAGAAATCTCCTTGACACCAATATACACTACATCTCCATCTTCATTCCTCAACATATATCCAATAGAACTTCTACCTGGGTTACCTCTAGCTGCTCCAACTGTATTAACTTTGATCCACCCTTGGCTAGGTAGTTCGCACAACTCTTTAGTGTACTTCAAAATAGGAGTATAATCCTCCATCATCTTAAACATATCTGGCCATCGAGGGGGAACACTTTGAATTCCTAGTTTCCTTAGTTTGATTAAGGGCTGAATGGTCAAAGACACCTGATATATTACTTTATTAACTATGACTGCATCCCCATATTTATAACAATTCCATATCTTCCATAATTCCCATACGATCACAGAAGGGAGAGCTTGCATAATAGGCATCAGTCTCTGAGCAACATCTGCAGTCCAACACATAACAATTGCTTGATGCAAAGTGATTCCTTCCACTACAATACCTGCATGCCCCAGAAAAAACTTCCATACTCTACTAGCTGCATAGGAAGTAAAGAGAAGGTGCTGCATAGCCTCTTCCTTTGGTTCAGTACAACACCAACATTTGGATGCCATTAGATATCCTATTCTTCTGAAAAAATCATCAAGAGGCAGTTTATTTTTCCACAACTTCCACATAAAAAAGGCAATCTTGAAAGGCAGCCCTTTGACCCAAATATTCTTGTATGTATTACATGGTTCTTGTCTTTTCCTTAAGTATTCCCCGCTCTATTTATCTGAAAACTCACCCTTAGTTTCCAACATCCAAACAGGTTTATGCAAAGTCTCATTTGACACAGGTGGCTGTATGTTTTCCAGAATGTGTGTAGCAAGATCTTTAGGAAAAATTTCCTTAATCTTATCCTCATCCCACTGCCCATCATAGATATTATTAATTGATTCATCACACACAAAATCAGGTGGTGTGACAAAGTACAAAGCACCTAGGCCTGTCCAGTTCTCAAACCAAAACAAGGCAGACCCCATTTTAGGTTGCCAAATGATCTGGTGTTAAATGATCTCCCTACACTTAAACATCTTACTCCATATATGTCATCCATTTCTTCTCCAAGGCACCACCATTGGATGGAGTTTTTTGTAGTATTTTTGGTTTATAAAGGAGCTCCACAGACTTGGCTTCGTTGTGAAGTTCCACCACAGCATGTAGAACAAAGCCGTGGACATATCATGAAGTGATCTGAAACCAACACCCCCCTCTTTACATGGCAAACATTATGAATTCCAGGATGCCCAATGTCTACCTGCAACACCAACTGAACTGCACCAGAAAAACTGTGCAAAAATTTTATGCAGCCTGTTAATCACATATGAAAGAGGATTTACTGTAGACAGTAAATGAATGGGCATGCTTTGAAGAACATGAGATATAAGAACAGCTCACCCTCCACTAGATAGTAACTTCCCTTTCTAGTTCTGGAATTTATCCATAACCTTTGTTATGAGCCCCTTGGTAGTAATCCATTCTCCTTCTAAGATAGAAAATTGGACAGCCTAAGCATGTAAATGGGAATTCTTGCCTAGGAATACCAGTAATTCTCTGAACCTTGTACAGTACTTCATCACTTGCAGAATGGTGTAACTACATATCTGACTTAATTTTATTAATGAGCTGACCAGAAGCTGCTTCATAGGCTGCCAATACCTCCATTATAAGCTGCAATAATGTGGCATCAGAAGAGGAAAAAAGAATCGTATCATCTGCATATGAAAGATGATTTATCTTTGGACTCCACTTAGGCATCCCAAAACCACAAAAATATAGATTCTTGTGTTGTGCATTCAATCCTCTAGACATTGCTTCAGCTGCTAGAATGAAAAGTGTAGGAGACAAAGGGTCACCTTGTTTCACCCCTCTTGTTGATCTAAAAAAATCATGAGACTGTCCATTCAAAAGAACAGAATACCAGTTGTTTGATATTATCCCAAATACCAAACCTATGAACCCCTCACAAATCCCATTTTCCTCAATACCTTGGTAAAAAAAAACCATGACAATCGATCATAAGCCTTTGTCATATCCAATTCTATGACAACATTTGGTCTTGCCTTGGTTCTCAAAAGTATGTCTGTGATTATCTCCTGAGTTAGCAAAATATTTTCTACTATACTCCTCCCTTTTACAAAGCCTGCCTGCTCATATGATATTAAGTTAGGTAACATACCCACTAACCTCTCATGAATTAGTCTGGAAAACACCTTATTAACAAAATTGCTCAAGCTAATAGGTCTCATATCAGAGAAGGACACCACTTCCTTCTTTTTTGGCAACAGAACCAGATTAGTGGGAGTAATGTACCTGAGAAGCTCTTGACCATTGAAAAGGCCTTGACCATCTGTACTATGTCATCTCCAACTATATCCCATCAATTTTGAAAAAATCATCCTTAGAAACCATCTGGCCCTCCTGCGCTTTCTTTCTCATATTAGACCTTCTCCCTAGTAGGCTGTTTCACCAGTTCAACATTCTGCAGTGTATCTACCATAGAGGGGATATGATCCAATATCCCAAATGTTGTAGGGACATAGTCTTCATAAAATTGAGCTTTGTAGAATCTTACAGCTTCATCATCCATATCTCCAGTATTTTCTAATCAAATGCATGCATTATTTAGTACTCTTCTAAGGTGCAATCTTTTCATTTTACCTTTGACCTGAACATGAAAAAATTTAGTGTTTATATCCCTATCCTGAAACCAGTTCATCCCAGATTTTTACTTCCAGAATTCCTCTTCTAATGGTAAATATCTGATCAGTTCAGCTTGAACTTTCTGCAGCATCTCTCTGTTATGAAATGTTGGATTTCTTTCAAATTCTACTTCATGAACCAACACCACCTCTTCTAAACTTGCTATTCTCTGAAATATATCACCATAAGTAGCCCTGCTCCACACATTTAAAGCCTTCTTCAACCTCTTTGGCTTCTGATTAAACATATAGAAAGGATCCCCTAAAAATCTGATTTCCAATTTTCCCTAACAACTTCCTTGAAAGAAGTGTATTTTTTCCAGAAGTGTAAGAATTTAAAAGCTTTTTTGATTGATACCTCATCTACATTACAAGTTATCATCATATGGCTATGGTTTGACCCTATCTTAGATAGACGAGTTATCTCCACATTAGGAAACATCTGCTGAAACTCTAAATTCCCAACACATCTGTCAAGCCTCTTAAAGATACAGTCATCTCCACCTCTTCCATTCCACCATGTATAAATGCTACCCTTCAACCCTAGATCACTGAGATTACAAGTGGTAGTACAATGTCTAAAACCATTGATCTCATTTAATGACACAAGCAAACCTCCAAAATTTTCCTCTTCTTCCCAAATAACATTAAAGTCCCCCACCTACAAGCCAAGGTAGGGTCATATCTCTTGCCAAATTGTATAGACTATCCCACAGCTCAATATGCTTAATTGAGTCACATTTTGCATATACAAAAGTGACAACAAAAGATATTTGTGTATCCAGATTTGTCAACTTCAAGGTTAGTTGTTGTTCCAGGTCATATATTGTCTCCACTCCATGATCATCATCTAAAAATACCCAAAAAATTTTTGACACATTGGAAAAGGCTTGTAACATGCCAATCCTCCTTCTGTATCTTTCCAATTTCCTCTCTTCTGTTTTTGTTCCATAATTCCTATAAATTTGAAATGATTTTGTCTTTGAATTGTGATTAGTCTTTCAAAAGCTTTCATTGACTTCACTGAACTCATATTCCATATAATAGCATTCATCATTAATTATGAGATTTAGATAGGGTCCTTCTTGTTTGAACCTCAGGCACTATATTTTGTATTTCTTTTGCATTTTTCGTTTTACCTCTACCCTTCGATTACCCATGTATCTAGGTGATAGGTCCCCTTGTCTTACTACATTATTGAAATTCTGAGTTGTAGATTCTTCGTCATAGTCTTTGCCTGTACCTCCTGCTACAGCCTCCACTCCAGTTGATCTCTTGGTTCTGCCACTAGCTGTTGAGTACTAGTATTGACCAATTTTGTGTTTATTTTCTCTTGCTTCTTTTGTTATGCTACTGTAATTTGTTTGGCTGAATTCACACCTACCCTTGTAGCAGCACCTGACTACATAGAAGCTACAACTCCTGTCTTCTCAATTTCATTATCTGGCTGCATCTATTGTGATTGAGCAACTAAAGGATCACTCTTCAATTCATTACCTTGTGTAGGAATTACAACATGTATATTAGGCTTTGCTGGGGGCAAAACCTTACTAGGATCTGGACTTAGTATTATTTGATCACCAGCTATCTCTGCATCTATCTTACTTAGATCACCTTGTTCCTCTTCCTCATCATCGCTCTTATTAGTTTCCAATGATTGTGGATTTTTTCCTTTGTTGACACTTTGCTTCTGTTGATCATTTTCATCATCTGTTGGTTTTTCTTCACCAGTGGCACCAACAAGTAGTTCCCCTTCCTCAGAATCCTCTTCAGTTTATTCAAGCCACATCTTATTTCTAGCTATCTGTAGCCTTTCATTCTTTGACATCATGTCTACAGTATCAAATTCTATTGATTGAGAAGGAGTATCTTGTCAAGATTGGTTTGTTGCCACATTGTCTGCAAATGTCCTGCTTACCCATTATGTTGTTGACTCTTTTGTTCCCTTTTCAACCAGTGGTATATTTATATTTTCTACATTCTCGGCCCTTGTAGGATCAGCACCCTTACCTCTCTTTGATGAAGCCACCCCAGATCTTAGAGTAAATTTTGCTGCATCTACATTTAACAATCCAGCTGTAAGGCACCGGAAAATTTTTCGAGTAATTTAAGATTTCGTCGTGCCAAGGTGGGCTAAATTATTTTATTTCGTGTGCAAATAAGGATTTATGATATTATGGATATCAATTGGATATGGTAATAAGTGTATAAGTCTTATTATAAGT
>MU784386.1:204870-217710 GCA_026770625.1 Nicotiana glauca
TGGAAATATGTGTTAACAAATGAAAGAATGATAATGTGTCCAAATGTGAAAATGTGTATAATGGCTAAAAACCCTGTTTGGTGTACGACAAATTGGTACGTGTTATTTATGTGAACTATTTGTGAATTTTGGTTGTTTCAGGGGTGTTAAGTCAAGATGGCCTATTTCATGAATTCTTGTGATTTATATGCCTTGAACATTGTTGGTTATAAGTCCCGATATGATGGTGTGAACAAATGGCAACAAACCAAGTGTGTATGTGAATGTGTTTATGTGGTAAGGGCTGTGTAATAAATGATGGAAAGAAATCATAATTGATGTAATTGAAGTAACTGTGGTAATATCATGCGTGGCTTGTCATGGGAAATTATCGCCGTGACTCAAATTGTATGCGGGTTGTTGGATATGATGGAAATGGTACTGAGGTTAATGAAAACTCATTGTTAAATTGTTATTATTGATGTGAAATGATAGTATTGATGGCCTGAAGCCATGTGATTGAATTGTGAACTATTGTTGTTGTGTGAAATGTGATTGTTCGGTGGGATCGGGTTGCGCGCCGCAACACGAAGTAATAAGGTGTGGGTTGTGGTGATAAGGGTGGCCGAGGTAATAAGGGTGGCCGAGATAATAAGGGTGGAAAAGTGATCGAAATCACTATTGAAATGAAATTATGAAAAAGATGGTGAAATCATTGATGTGAAAATGTTGAAGTGGAATAAGGAGAGATTGTAAACTTGTTTGGCTTGATTGTACCTTTCATGTGCATTTGATTGTTGGTTCTATTACTGTTTGTTATCTATGTAGTGGTTGATCTTACTTGGGGTAAAGTTTGTTCATACATACCAGTACAATTCAAATGTACTGACGTCCCTTTTGCCGGGGGCGCTACATTCGTGTTATGATTGTAGGTGGATCTATAGCAAGTACTCCAGTCCACCGAGAGTAGCACTCCTCTCCATTCCATCAGTTGTATTCGTGAGCCCCACTTTCTCTTGGGGTCATGTGTGGTTCATGCCACCTTCTTTTAAGTTTATTGTGTATTGTAAGGTATAGCCGGGGCCTTGTCGCCGGCAAGTATTGGTTGAGTTCCAAGTATTCATAGAGGCTCTGTAGACATAATGTGGGTGGTGTATAAAAGTATTTTGGGTAATAATGGTACGGTTTAGAATCGTGGTCCACGTTGGTAAATGTTGTATGTATTTTGAAAGTACTTGGTATCAAATGTTGAAAATGATAAAAAAGGAGAAATGAACTCAAGTTGTAAGTTTATGCTTAAGTATTAAATTGCTATTTCAAAAGAATAATGTATATTGGAATCACGGGGTAATGCGTGGGATAGGAAAGGAAATTCCAAGTCCGCTTGACTGGGGTCCTCCGGTTGAGCGCCGGTCGTGTCCCTCTGTTTTGGGGCGTGACACCAGCCTCCTTAGCATGTTGAACAGAACTTCTCTGCCCCATTGGGTCCTCCATAATTACCAATTGATTCCCATCATTTTCCTCTACATCATCCTCTTCCAATGCTGCAAATTGATTAGTACTTTGAATTTGTTGATCCACACCAGCTGGAACTCTTTCTACCCTTGCAACCCCATTACTTTATTGTCTGTCTACATTGGCTGGAACTATTTCCAAACCTGCAGTAGCTTTATTATGATAAGAACCATCTTGACCTTGCTGCACCTTAGAGTTATCAACATGTACTATCTCCTTTCCAGTAGTTGGTAGAATCTCATTTTGTTGTCCACTTTTTCTCACACGATTCTCCCTAACTTCCCTCCATTGTTCACCATTAGAATTCAGATTCCCTACTACCTTTCCACTTGACAAAATCATTAAAGGTTGACCCTATTGTTCCTTGTTCTGCTCCTTGGAATTCTCTGCAGCTTGTTTACCTTGATCATTAGGCAATAGTTCAGGATGTAATATCCAACATTCAAATAGATCATGACCTTGTAGCCTACACTCCCTACAATACTTAGGCATCATATCATATTTGATATTAACCCATCCAGTCCTTGTTTCTCTAGTGATTTCAGTGACAATATCCATCCTTACCTTCTTAGGATTATCAGCCATCAAATCAACAAGCACCTTAACTCTTGCACAACTAGGCCTAGTTTTATTTATTGGAGCCACATCAAGATGCATTGGCTTACCAATAGTTGACGCAAGTGAAAACAATACTTCCTTCACAAAGTATGTAGGTAACATGCCTGGAAAGGAAATCCATTCCATTGCCATTAGAGTTTCCTCTCCAGCATTAAATTTGGCATCATAGATTAAAGGACGAAGTTGATACTCACTGCCATACTTGTCTTTGACGTAATAAGAACCCTTCAAGAAAAACTCAACATATTCCTGCCATAATGTCATACGAATCAGCACATGTCTATCTCTGAGAAGGCCAATGGTGCATTCTCCCTTTATTCCACATTGCAAAGGAACTATACGACATATTTCTTGCGATTCCGGCCATCCATATACAAATTTTCCAACTACAGCATACTGCAGTCTTTCTATGATGTTCATTCGCTCCACTTTTGCTTATGTGAACTTGATTAATGGCTACCCATTGACAAAAGAAGGTCGTCCCATTGGAATTGGATCAACAACTGATGATTTTTCGTGCATGGCACTGTTTATCGCAGCAGGCTTCAGGATTTTTGAAAAATTAAGTGGTGCCTGGTTGTTGTTTGATGTTGTAGATGGATGCATTATGTTAGGGGGTGGTTGGGGAGGCTGTCCCACGACAGGAGGTGGTAGGCCACCAGGCGGAATGGCCATGAACGACGAGCAGCTCACTTTCTCTCTCTAGTCACCCAAAATTTGCCAGAACTTCTCTCTCTAGTTGCCCTAATCTTTTTTATTGCTTGGCATAATTACATGCTATAAATACATGTTATTTTGTTGTGGTGACCTCGCCCGTGTGGGCGCGGCTCCTTGAACCGTTTGGTCCGGTGTGTTATTTCCAATTGGGGCTTCGTTCACCATTTCCCAGCACGGGGCCGTTTGTAAAAAAAGTCCCGTAGGCTTATTAAGTCTTTCTTGGGAATCACATTTTTGTTGATTCATTAAAAACCCTTGGCGGTAAAAACCCATTTTGGGACAAAAGACCGATCAAAGGAAAACAGTGCAACATACGCTTTGAAGCCTCAAAACCTTCTGGCGGGGGTATCGTGCCGATTATCTTGGTCGTTGACCTGTACAATAATTATCGTGAAGCAAAATATAGAAAGAGTTATGGTAGATTATACATTGGCGGCGACGACACTTCTCGAGTTCTAGCATTCATTCGGCGGTTGTTGAGTGGTCCTTTATTGCGATCATCAAAAACTTGTGTGGACGATGAGTTGAGGCTCGTCTGCTTTGTTTCTGTTTACTATTTCTCCTTTTCTCGATTGAGGTTTAGCCTAGTTGCTGAGAAGTTCCCGAAGGTGACCGTTATTGAGCAATCGGGCCACTTTCTCTCGTAGCTTCCTGCAGTCTTCAGTTCGGTGCCCGTGTGAGTTCTGAAACTCACAAATCAAATTGTAGCTCCTGTGGGAAGGATCTAAATGCAATGTTCCGAAACATCGACATTGAAGCTATACTCTGATAGACGGGGTGCCCCTGTCGGCCCTGTGTACCCATTGAAGGATCCTCGAAGGTTCTGCCCTTGGTTTGTCGATCGGCCGTTGCGGGTCCGACTGTTCTTTGGAGCATTTCTTCTATCATCGGGATATGGCTGGTGCCTTTCTTTATTCGGTCTTGACTCCTTCACCAAGAGCCTACTCGGGTATACTGAGCCCGAAGTGGCTCCCAGTTGGTCGTCCTTGACCCTGAACTTTGACTAATGCCGATTGTGGTCGTCCGACCAGGTTACAGAGAATACTCGATCAGGTTCTCTTTTAGCTTCCTAGATGCCACCGGGCTTCGTTCGATAAGGCCTTGAGTAAAGGCCTGCACTTCCCAGTCGTCGAAGACCAGGATGAGCTCCATTCATTCTGTCTGAAAGCTAGACAAAAATTCTCGCAGCATTTCGTTCTCTTTTTGCTTAATCTTAAATACGTCGGACTTCCTGGTTGCTACCTTGATGGTGGTGGTGTGAGCCCTTATGAAGGAGTCCGCCATCATGGCAAACAAATCAATGGAGTTGGGAGCCATGTTATGGTACCATATCATGGCCCAATTCGAGAGCGTTTCTCCAAATTTCTTCAGCAGGACTGACTCGATCTTATTGTTCTTGAAGTTGTTGCCTTTCACCGTGCACGGGTAGGCGGTGATGTGTTCATTGGGATCCGTGGTCCCTTTGTTTTTTGGGAGTCCCGGCATTCTGAACTTCTTTGGAGCCGATTCCTCCAGGAACGACCATGCTATGAACTTCCTCGAATCAAGACCTTTCAAGATAAATGGTGCTCCCAAAATTTGATTGGCACTAGAGTCGTAGGTCTTGACTTTTTTATCATTGGATGCAATTAGTTTCTCACTGGATTCGATATTTTTGTTGAGGTCCTCGACCATATTCACTATGGCATGGTTGGACACAGACCCATTATTGCTTGACATTTTTTTGCTTGCTTGCCGGGGGAGCTGTCTCCGTTGGTCCCGTGCTGGAAGTCTTCGAATGGCTTTGTAGTTGAGCAATGGCCAAATGTCGTGCCTGCAACATTTCAAAAATAACATGAAGACTAACTCCCTATATTTCCCACGCCGGGACTTTTAAGCTTCATGTCAGTCGTTGTGCCATATGCTTCTTTCCGTTTGAGAAGTTTGGTCGGCATGTCGTGCGTCCTGAGAATCCACGTATGATAGAATCGGTCCAGGCGCATAATCAGGATTCCACGGTGGTTCTCCAGTAGTCAAGACGGACACGCTATTTTCGCCGTGGTTTTTGAGGTTGTCATTCTCCACTCTTTTTATTGAGTCAGACATTTTGACTTGAAATCAAAGGATTTTGGACAAGACAAAATGTTAAATATAACGTGCGTTTATGCAATGAAACCAACAAGAAAGTAATCACTATTATTTTTAGCCCTACGATAGGCGCCAAACTGTTCACCATGGAAATGCTAACAATAACTAAATTTATAAACGGGATTCTAAAAATACATGATCCATTCTCGAGCAAGTTGTTTAGAGTAGTTGATGCTAAAAATACGAAATATAATGATGAAATGCAAGCTAAAATAGGGAGATACTTGAGCCTGAAGGCTTACTGTCAGGGCTTGTTTTACCAAGGGGATATGGGCTAAAAGGGGAGGTGGGCGAGCCAAGGAACTTGCTACTCGGGTGCAGGACTGGTCGTTGAAAGGCCATTGGGTCGATATTTAGGTCGAGCTCGAGGCATCCCCTAGTCGGGAATGGGATAACAGTTAGAATATAATCAAGAAAGGCTCTTTATGGACAATGCCAAGTAATAAAAGAAGAACAAGCAAGAAAGCAATAGACAACAAAATGAACTCGGGCCAGTGAGAACGAGCAGTTAGAAAGAAGAGAGAGAGAGAGAGAGAGAGAGAGAGAGAGAGAGATTCTTGCACTTATGGAGAATAGTGGGTGGAACATCTGCCCTTTAAAAAGTGGTATGTAACTCCCTTATATAGGAGAATGAAAACAATATAGTACAAAGTGCATTAAATGTAAAGATACGGGGATGGGACGGCTAGGAAAAGTACTAGTGTTAACTGATTCTAGTTGGTCGCCTAGGGAATACCCCATCCGCAGAACCTTTGCTGGGTCATGGACGAATTCTCTATCCTCAGAGTGTTTGCTGGGTTGCGGATGAGCCTCGAGGGAGGGAGCAGGATCGTAATCCTGCAGCCACAGATGCTAATATGACTTCCCGAAACGATGAGAAATAGACCCCTCTGATTTCACCGCATACACAAATCTACCAACAACAGAAGTATAGACACAAGCAATGGACCCCTAAATCAACAATAGTTATCCACGCACATATAAATTACCCTCCAAAAGTACAGAATAACTGAATCATAACACATACTATCATATGGTTTGTTTCGGCCACAACTTCACAGTCTATAACCACGAAATAATCTACTCATGAGAACTCCCTGTCTCAAAATCCATAGAGCACAGGTATCACCATATCCGATCCCAACTCCACAACTCGAATATCTAGCACATCTCTCATACACGGTTATCCCGTGAGGAATACTACTAAAATTCTTCCGTGCCACATAGCAAAATTTGAATATCCACTGTTGATCAACTACGAGAGTGTCGCAATACCAATGGAGTATCCATAAATCAAAAAATATTGCCCCTTCTGAAATGTATACTCTCATCAAGTGGCATTTACCTCCCTTATATAGCAGAATGAATACAATATAGTACAGAGTGCATTAAATGTAAAGATAAAGGGATGGGACGGCTAGGCAACGTACTAGTGTTAACCGATTCTTGTCGCTCGCCTAGGGAATACCCCGTCCGCAGAACCTTTGCTGGGTCGTGGACGAACTCTCTATCCTATGAGTCTTTGCTGGGTTGTGGATGAACCTAGAGGGAGGTAGATCGATCGTAATCCTGCAGCATCAAGATGCTGATATTACTTCTTGAAATGGCGAGAAATAGACCCATCTAATTTCACACCATACACAAATCTATCAACAATAGAAGTATGGACACAAGCAATGGACCCCTAAATCAACTCTAGTTATCCACGCATGTATAAATAACTCTCCAGAAGTATAAAATGACTGAATCATAACACATACTCTTATATGGCTTGTTTCGGCCACAACTTCACAGCATATAACCATGAAATAATCAACTCATGAGAACTCCCTATCTCAAAATCCATAGAGCACACGAATCACCATATCCGATCCCAACTCTGCAGCTTGAAAATCTAGCATATCTCTCATATACGATAATCCCGTGAGGAATACTACTAAAAATTTTCTGTACCACATAGCAAAATTTGAATATCAGCAGTCGATCAACTAGGAGAGTGATGCAATACCAATGGAGTATCCATAAATGAAAACATATTTCCCCTTCAGAAATGTATACTCTCATCAAGTGGCATGTACCTCCCTTATATAGGAGAATGAGTACAATATAGTACAGAGTGCATTAAATGTAAAGATACGGGGATGGGACGGCTAGGCAATGTACTAGTGTTAACTTATTCTAGTCGCTCGCCTAGGGAATACCCCGTCCTCGAAACCTTTGCCGGGTTGCAGACAAATTCTCTATCCTCGGAATCTTTGATGGGTTGCGGATTAACCTCGAGAGAGGGAACTTGATTGTAATCCTGTTGCCTCGATATGCGGATATGACTTCCCGAAACGGCGAGAAATAGACCCCTCTGATTTCACCGCATACACAAATCTATCAACAATAGTAGTATAGACACAAGCAATGGACCCCCAAATCAACTCTAGTTATCCACACACACATAAATCACACTCCAAAAGTACATAATGACTTAATCATAACGCATACTATCATATGGCTTGTTTCGGCAACTACTTCACAGTCTATAACCATGAAATAATCTACTCAAGAGAACTCCCTATCTCAAAATCCATAGAGCACACGAATCACCATAGCCTATCCCAACTCCACCGCTCGAATATCTAGCACATCTATCATAAATGATCATCCCATGAGCAACACTACTAAAATTCTTCTCTGCCACATAGCAAAATTTGAATATCAGCAGTCGATAAACTAGGAGAGTGCCGCAATACAAATGAAGTATCCCTAAATTAAAACATATTGCCCCTTTAGAAATGTATACACTCATCATGTGGCATGTACCTCGCTTATATAGGAGAATGAATACAATCTATTACAGAGTGCATTAAATATAAAGATACGGGAATTGGACGGCTAGGCAAGGTACTAGCGCTAACTTATTCTAGTCGCTCGCCTAGGGAATAACCCATCCTCGAAACCTTTGCGGGGTCGCAGACGAATTCTGTATCCTCGGAATCTTTGCTGGGTTGTGGATTAACCTCGAGGAAGGGAGCTCGATTGTAATCCTGCATCATCGAGATGCTGATATGACTTCCGGAAATGGCGAGAAATAGACCCCTCTGATTTCACCGCATACACAAATCTATCAACAATAGCAGTATAGACACAAGCAATGGACCCCTAAATCAACTCTAGTTATCCACACACATATAAATCACCCTCCAAAAGTACATAATGACTGAATCATAACGCATACTATCATATTGATTGTTTCACCAATAACTTCACAGTCTATAACCATGAAATAATCTACTCCTAAGAACTCCCTATCTCAAAATCCGTAGAGCACATGAATCACCATATCCGATCCCAACTCCACAGCTCGAATATCCAGCACATCTCTCATACACTATCATCCCGTGAGGAATACTACTAAAATTCTTTCGTGCCACATCGCAAAATTTGAATATCAACTATCAATCAACTAGGAGAGTGCCACAATACCAATGGAATATCCATAAATCAAAACATATTGCCCCTTCTGAAATGTATACACTCATGAAGTGGCATGTACCTACCTTATATAGGAGAAAGAATACAATATAGTACAGAGTGCATTAAATGTAAAGATACAGGGATGCGACGGCTAGGCAAGGTACAAGTGTTAACTAATTGTAGTCGCTCGCCTAGGGAATTACCCATCCTCGAAAACTTTGCTGGGTCGCGGACGAATTCTCTGTCCTCGGAGTCTTTGCTGGGTCGCGGATGAACCTCGAGGGAGGGAGCTCGATTGTAATCCTGCAGCCTTGAGATACTAATATGACTTCCTGATTTAACAACATACACAAATCTATCTACAATAGCAGTAAAGACATAAGTAACGGACCCCTAAATCAACTTTAGTTATCCACACACATATAAATAACCCTCCGAAAGTACACAATGACTGAATCATAACGCATACTATCATATGGCTTGTTTCGGCCACAACTTCAGAGTCTATAACCATGAAATATTCTACTCCTGATAACTCCCTATCTCAAAATCCATAGATCACACCAATCACCATATCCGATCCCAACTCCACAGCTCGAATATCTAGCACATCTCTCATGCACTATCATCCCGTGAGGAATACTACTAAAATTCATCCGTGCCTCGTCGCAAAATTTGAATATCAACAATCAATCAACTAGGAGAGTGCCGCAATACCAATGGAGTATCCATAAATCAAAACATATAGCCCCTTCTGAAATGTATACTCTCATAAAGTGGCATGTACCTCCCTTATATAGGAGAATGAATACAATATAGTACAGAGTGGATTAAATGTAAAGATACAGGGATGGGACAACTAGGAAAGGTACTAGTGTTAATTGATTGTGTCACTCACCTAGGGAATAACCCATCCTCGAAACCTTTGCTGGGTCGGGAACGAATTCTCTATCCTCGAAGTCTTTGCTGGGTCGCGGATGAACCTCGAGTGCGGGAGCTCGATCGTAATCCTGCAGCCTCGAGATGCTGATATGACTTCCCAAAACGGTGAGAAATAGACCCCCTCTAATTTCACCGCATACACAAATCTATCAACAATAGCAGTATAGACACAAGAAATGGACCCCTAAATAAACTCTAGCTATCCACACACATTTAAATAACCCTCCAAAAGTACACAATGACTGAATCATAACACATATTATCATATGGCTTGTTTCGGCCAAAACTTCACAGTTTATAACCGTGAAATAATCTATTCATGAGAGCTCCCTTTCTCAAAATCTATAGAGCACACAAATCACCATATCGGATCCTAACTCCACAGCTCGAATATCTAGCACATCTCTCATACACGATCATCCCATGAGGAATACTAATAAAATTCTTTGGTACCACATAACAAAATTTGAATATCAGCAGTCGATCAACTAGGAGAGTGCCCCAATACCAATGGAGTATCCATAAATCAAAACATATTGCCCCTTCATGAATGTATACTCTCATCAAGTGGCATGTATCTCCCTTATATAGGAGAATGAATACAATATAGTACAGAGTGCATTAAATGTAAAGATACGAGGATGGGATGGCTAGGCAAGGTACTAATGTTAACTTATTCTAGTCGCTCGCCTAGGGAATACCCTGTCCTCGAAACCTTTGCTGGGTAGCCGACGAATTCTCTATCCTCGGAGTCTTTGCTAGGTTGCGGATAAACCTCGAGGAAGGGATCTCGATCGTAATCCTGCAGCCTCGAGATGCTAATATGACTTCCTGAAACGACAAGAAATAGACCCCTCTGATTTCACCGCATACAAAAATCTATCAACAATAGTAATATAGACACAAGCAACAGACCCCTAAATCAACTCTAGTTATCCACATGCATATAAATAACCCTACAAAAGTACACAATGACTAAATCATAATGCATACTATCTTATGGCATGTTTCGGCTATAACTTCACAGTCTATAACCATGAAATAATCTACTCCTAAGAACTCCCTATCTTAAAATCCATAGAGCACACGAATCACCATATCCAATCCTAACTCCACAGCTCGAATATCTAGCACATCTCTCATACACTATCATCCCGTGAGGAATACTACTAAAATTCTTCCGTGCCACATTGCAAAATTTGAATATCAACAATCAATCAACTAGGAGAATGCCGCAATACCAATGGAGTATCCATAAATCAAAGCATATTGCCCCTTCTGAAATGTATAATCTCATCAAGTGGCATGTACCTCCCTTATACAGGAGAATGAATACAATATAGTACAGATCGCATTAAATGTAAAGCTACAGGGATGGGACGGCTAGGCAAGGTACTAGTGTTAACTGATTATAGTCGCTCGCCTAGGGAATACCCCATCCTCGAAACCTTTGATGGGTCGCGAACGAATTCTCTATCCTCGAAGTCTCTGCTGGGTCGCGGATGAACCTCGAGGGCGGGAGCTCGATCGTAATCCTACAGCCTCGAGATGTTGATATGACTTCCCGAAACGGTGAGAAATAGACCCCTCTAATTTTACCGCATTCACAAATCTATCAACAATAGCAGTATAGACACAAGAAATGTACCCCTAAATCAACTCTAGTTATCCACACACATATAAATAACCCTCCAAAAGTACACAATGACTGAATAATAAGACATACTATCATATGGCTTGTTTCGGCCAAAACATCACAGTTTATAACCATGAAATAATCTACATAACCATGAGAGCTCCCTTTCTCAAAATCTATAGAGCACAGATATCACCATATCCGATCCCAACTCCATAACTCGAATATCTAGCACATCTCTCATACACGATCACCCCGTGAGGAATACTAATAAAATTCTTCCGTGCCACATAGCAAAATTTGAATATCAGCAGTCGATCAATTAGGAGAGTGCCGCAATACCAATGGAGTATCCATAAATCAAAACATATTTCCTTTTCTAAAATGTACACTCTCATCAAGCTATGCCAAATAGTAATGTCATGTACCTAGTCATCTGAGACCGTCCATGCTGTCTAAGAATTTATGTTCTTTCCTTCAAAATCGAATCGTGACCTTGCACATGCCAATCTTGATCCCACACAACACACCGCACATACCATGGCATCATATGAAAAATACGAGAACCTTATAATCTACTCTGAGTCACAAGAAACTACATACTCAATTAACCAAGAACTTTCCATTTGATTTCATCCAGAGAAAATTAAAATACATCATGTGCTCCTCACGCTGGTGGTAGAAACTATTGAGATCTCTTGCAACCCATTTACACATGATTTAACAATCAGAACTAAGTCTCTCTAATTTAACCAAGTGACACCGATCACAAAAAAATCAAGAGCATTTCCACGAACCACCTTTAGAGGCCCTCCACACCATAAGCACTCAATGAGCCGATCATATCCATTACCATGACGATCCAACCTACTATCAAGTTGTCCTATTTATCCGTGGTCCTTCTAAATTACCTTTAATTGATAGTTCTCCTTGCCATAATACCACAATCCACAACCAAGAGTTACTACACGAGACCCTAGCATAAAACAACACCCCTACGGCTCATAAGCTGTTGAATGCTCTGTTATGCACCCCAAAAGCACCACAAACGAGATACCCACTCTGAAGGGACCTTATGTAAATTTATAGTTGTCCATCTTACCTTGTTGATACTAAATATAGAAACCATAGTGTTATAGAAATACTACGAGTCCCGGCACAATCCAATGTAACTCTCATCTTCTCTTCATATACAAATTCGCAACATTCTCAAATGCAACGTATAAATCTTGAATTCATTAGAACTATTCACGAGAGTCATCCACTCTACTGGAATCTCAATAGCACCACCCAAAATGGACCAAATGACCTATGCCCCATTTGCACCCCAATACTGTAAGAAGTAATTCACACTTATAAGCAACCAAGAAAAATTCTACTCCATGAACACTATGCTTACCTTGAAAAGGTAATTATAATTAAATTTGATTTTGTGGTTCTAAAAATACGTAGTCTATTTTTATGCTAGTTTCTTAGGTAATAGATGCTAAGTAAGAGTTTAGAAAATATGATAAGAGATTGTAGACAGATTAATGACCAAACCGAACGGCTGGAGGTCAGTGCCTCGAGCTGGCATATGCGGCCTTAAAGTCGAGCTAGACACTCGATTAAGGGCAATCGAGGGGGTGTTAACTACAATGGGGTCTGTGATTGTGGCTCTTTATGGCGAATAACGAGAAATTAATGAAGAACAATAAATAGAACATAATAAATATAAGTAATAAACGAAGCAATAAGAGCAAAATAATATGTTCTGTTAGAAAGAAGAGAAAATGTTTTTGTATTGAATATTTAGCATCAGATGCCTTTATAAAAATAATAAGGAACCCCTCCCCCCCCCC
>MU784386.1:252151-293877 GCA_026770625.1 Nicotiana glauca
CAGCCTAAATACATTCATAACCATCCAAGTAGGAGGTTTACCGGCTCATCTATAGCCAACAACACTGTATAATGCCACTCGGTCGGACTAAGCCATAGTCCCCAATCATAATCGACTCCGCACTCGCAGTAAAGTACGTGTCTCGCCTCAGTACAGCATCACAATGTGATATACCGGGGTTTCGAACCCTCGAGTCATCATCTACATCCATTACTCACCTCAAGTTGGCCGGAAACTAGCTCGAAATGCCTTTTCCCCTCAAATTCTCCTCTACGAGTGTCAAATTGGGCCAAAAACACAACGAATATATTGCAATAGACTAATGGAACATAACCCAATCGAAAGAACTCAAAAAATATCGAAATTCGCCAAATTAGCAAAACCCGAGCCCCGGGCCCACTTCTCAAAAAATTACGAAATTCACATCACCGGATTCCTCGTCTCGCCACGAGTCCGTACATATCAAATTTACCAAAATCTGAGTTCAAATAACCCCTCAAATCTCCATTTAATTCTCTTAAGTTTCAAGCCCTAAACTACCATTTTTGTCCATAAATTACTTGAGTTTTCAGTTCTAATCCTTGTATTTAACTTGGAAATAAGTAGAAACAACTCACCTTTGATGCTTGATGAAATCCCCCTTGAAATCCTCTCCAAAATCATCCAAACCAAATGAAATAAATGAAAGAAATAAACCAATTTCGTGTAATAAAGAATCTGCCCGTGCTTCGTCGAGTTGTACCTTGCACCTGTGCTATACAAGTTGTACATCCTATTGAAAATGACTGCTCCACCAGTCATTTTCAATCGATCATAACTTTCACTACAGATGTCCAAATTATGATTTCTTTCGCTTTCTGGAAACTAGATACGAAGGGCTACAACTTTCGTTTTTGAATCATCTCAAAATTCCTTGTAGATCGAAAGATATAGGCCTCCGAATTATGCAAATTTTGCTGTCCAAAGACAGCTTAGCAGCAGAAATTTCTGCAACTTTTTCTTTTCTTTTTGGTCCGAATTTCATTCCGTTAACCTTCCGAAATCCACCCGAGGCCCTCGGGACCTTAACCAATTATAACAACATGTCCCACAATATTATTCAAACTTGTTCCAACCTTCGGAACACCCAAAATAACATCAAAACATCAAATCATCATCGGATTCAAGCCTATGAATCTCAAGAACTTCCAAATTCCACATCCGATGCCGAAACACGTCAAAACTAGTCCGAATGACCTCAAATTTTGCAGACAAGTCTAAAATGACATAACGAAGCTACAGCAACTCTCGGAATTCTATTCCGACCTTCGGATCAAAATCTCACCTATCAACCGGAATTCGCCAAAATGCTAATTTTGCCAATTCAAGCTTAATTCTACACCGGTCATCACAAAAATATTCCGGACGCACTCCTAAGTCCCAAATCACCTAACGAAGATATCCGAACCATAAAATTCGCATTTCGAGCGCTCTAACACATAAGTCAATATCCGGTTGACTTTTCTAACTTAAGCTTCCTTAAAAGAGACTAAGTATCTCAAACCTTACCAAAATTATTCCGGAATGACTTCAAATTTTGCACACAAGTCACATTCGATATTATGGACCTTCCTCAACTTTCGAAATCGCATTCCGACCCAGATATCAAGATTTCCACTTACGGTCGAATTTTCTCAAAAACCTTCAAATTTCTATATTTAGCCAAATGACTTCAAAATGACCTCTGGACATCCGAATTCACTTCCAATCGCGCTCCCAATTCTAGAATCACCATACGGAGCTAATGCAACTTTCGGAATTCCATTCCGACCCTCGGATCAAATTCTCACCTATCGACTGGATTCTTCCGAAATTCCAGCTTCACCAAACCTAGATAACTTTCCCTCCGAACCTCCGAATTCACTTCCGTTTTCACTCCTAAGTCACAAATCATCCCCCGAAACTAGTCGAGCCATCGGAAACCCGTTCCGAGCCCTCTAACTCATAAGTCAACGTCGCATTGACTTTTCCAACTTATGTTTTTCTTAAAGAGACTATTTGTCTCATTTCTATCCAATTTCCACCCAAACCACTTCAAACTCACCAAACACGCATATTAACATACGGGTAAACATATAACGGGAATAACGGGGCTGAAATACAATAAATGACGGGTCGGATCATTACAATCTTCTAATCCAACAACTATCAAGCATAGCAACAAAAACAGCCAATATTTGCATGCAATTTGTAAAAGCGTAGTATAAGTACAACTTACTCTATGTACTAGTAAGTAACCAGCCTAATCTTAGATTGAAAGTAGTGAAGAGCTGGAACATAGGTCGGGTCCAACACCAATAACCAACAACAGTTCATAATAATGTAGAGCATATAAATAAGGAAGTAACTTAGAGATAAAATGCTCAGTTTCTTTATAGTTTTCCCAAAAATAGTTACGTTTTTCAAGAATATCAGTGAAAATCCAATTCTTTTACCGAAATCGTCGAAAAATATGAGAATGTTTGATAAATGTAATTTTCCCAAAAAATTACTTTCCATAATAAGTAAGATATTTCATTTTCTTTTCAGATAGCATATGTGAAATACCTCTCTATGCCCATATATCAATGTGTGTAAAAAGTCATGAAGGACGTGATATTGTACAACGTGAGAGAAATTGCATCTCTATGCACATATATCATGTGTGCATGCCAATGCCATGTATCTTAGAAATGAATTATGTATTCACACTCTTAGAGTACTCAATCTCAGTGTTTCTCACCTTCCACTCATCATGCTCAACAACTCGGTACTGTATATGGCCCATTTTTCCCAGGGATGATCCATCCCAGAATATATACATCACTGAATATCAGTCATTCAGTACCGAGAAAGGCCAATTCGGCCCTATGGAGAAGATCCATCTTCAGGTATATAAATGCTTCGGACAAGATCCATGTCCAGGGAAGATACAACTATTAATACAATCAACCGCGCTCACTGGAGGCGTGTGCAGACTCCAGAGGGGCTCCTACAGCCTAGGTTGTCACGCCCAAACCTGGGGAGGCGTGGCTGGCACCCGGTGTCGTGCTGGCTCGAGCGAACCACTGTGTAACTCACTTGTTTTTCTTCTGTAATTATCATGGGCCAACATGGCCACAACTCATAATGTATAACTATAAGTGGTCAACACTGTATCATTGAACCATTTTTCTTAAAATATGAATACATATAGACCGTCAAGGCCTTTGACATACTAGACATAATAAATATGTGTCGACAAAGCATCTAAGATTATTTGACATAGAGTGAGATAAGGTACCGAACTACCCATATGTTTGTAGCAAAACTCTGATACAATGACTTATAGACTCGGATGCACTCTGAATGAGGTAGAGTCTTACCGATTCTTCATTGAATGCCAATCTCGTCTACTATAAGGGATCGTCAAACTGATTATCTATATGTGAAAGCATGAATGCAGCATCCCCAACAAAAGGACATTAGTACATATAATGTGCCGAGTATGTAAGGTATGTAAATCTGCATATTATGGACATGGAAGAAACATGGAATAAATGACTCAACCTGTAAGTCTGGATAGCTCTGTAAATTATGAAATATTTATAATGTTATGCATATGCATATAAATGTCTTATAATGCATAGGTCTATACATACATAACATCATCAAGCCTCTGAGGGCATCCCATCATATCATCTCAACTATTGTTGACAAAATCAAAATCATCATCTTATAGCAACTAATCAAGTAGTGTTGCGTATCATAAGCCCTCTATGAACTCTACCACCCTTACTTCCTTGCAAACATTAATTGGGTGGATCTTCTAAAAAGAACATATAAGAGTTGTTGAGTGGATAATGAAGTTCCTATACTGGTTACAGGTGAATAGGAGGATCTAATAAGCCCCCTCATACTTGAGACTCCATATTCAGACAACAAATTGCAAATTTCCGCTAATGTGTAAGCAAGACAACCCACCACCTCAATCCTTCAAGAAGGTGGGTAAGCTGTCTGCTTGGCAGCTTTAGCAGTGCCACTTCGGTCACTTCTGTCTCTCTATTTTGCTATTGTATTTATAAAAGGTTTGGAGTGTTGGAAACTAGACACATAGGAAGTTAATTCCATATAAATATATCCATGTAACTCCAAATATATTGGGAGAAAACTACGTTGCAACATTGCCTATAAACCTGCCAATTTCTCAGAAGTGCGGAAACGTGACATGGCGACCCTACTTTAAAAATACATATTTCTATGCTCCGATGTTGTATGAATAAATGGTTTGAAACACTGGAAACTAGGTTCCAAGACCTTCATTTAGACATTTAATATATTTCAAAATGACCTCATATAGCACATGAAATGTATTGCACAAAATGCTTCATTACAAGGCAAATCCTTAGTCATTTTTTTCGCAATATAAATCCGATTTTTTACAAACTTTATATTTCATATCAATACATCACATATACCATATAATGACTTTATACACATTTAAATCATTATGACAAAGTCTTATTCATCCTAACTTACCTAATACTTCAATAAACCTTCCTTAGCCTCATAGAAGGATTTCATCACTTTTGAGCTAACATTAATGGGGTGTAACATCATTCACCCCTTTGGAATATTTTTCCTCGATCGTTGAATGATCCACTTATCATTATCATAACTTATAGCTGTTACGAACTTTACTACTCTTCTTGCCATCTAGCCAACTGTTCTGTGAATAATTCCAAAAGCCAGGGCGTTCCTCTCTTTAGGAATCTTTCTCACACCACGACATGTGGTCGGAATCCTTCCAATCTCTTCACTGTATCTTACCTTGTAAATGTGCCTATGCAATTCTTTTAACCTTTGTAAACTAAGCTAAAACTCAACCTCTATTTGATGTATGGACTATTCACAACCTTTTGTACTTAAACATCTTGTATCTCCCTTTACCTTACTTACTTTTCGATATCGCATCGTATCTTCTATTTATTTCATCACACACCTTCCACATTATTCCTTAAAGCCCAAATGTGATACCTGAATCTCTGGTGCTTACAAAATCTGGCGAAAGCTTTGTACAGACTTCTTACGACTTAGCTCTATGGCACGATATGGAAACACTGGAATATAAATTCCTTATAGCCTCTCAATTATAAATGTGGCATGCAACACTCTCATAAGTGAGACTCTACTAGGCACAGCTTTGTAGACTTCCTAGGATCTTCTATGATACCACTTTGTCACACCCCAAACCTGGAAAGGCGTGGCTGGCACCCAGTGCCATGCTGGCCCGAGTAAACCACTGTGTAACTCATTTGTTCTTCTTTTGTAACTATCATGGGCTAACATGGCCACAACTCATAATGTATAACTATAAGTGGGTAACATTATATCACTGAACTATTTTTCTTAAAACATGAATACATATGGGCCAACAAGGCCTTTGATATATTGTACATAATAAACATGTGTCTACAAAGCCTCTAAGATTATTTGACATACAATGGGACAGGGTACTGGCCCACTCATATGTCTGTAGCAAAACTCTAATATGATGACTTATAGACACGACTATACACCGAATGAGGTGAAGTCTTATCGATCCTTCGATGAAT
The DNA here is from genome assembly GCA_026770625.1 of Nicotiana glauca. NCBI lineage: Eukaryota > Viridiplantae > Streptophyta > Magnoliopsida > Solanales > Solanaceae > Nicotiana > Nicotiana glauca. The sequence continues at coordinate 257,764 of MU784386.1, forward strand.
GCCAATCTCGTCTACTATGAGGGATCGTCAAACTGATTATCTATACTTGCAAGCATAAATGTAGAGTACCCAACAAAACGACGTCAGTATGAATAATGTAATGAGTATTTAAGGCGTGTAAATTAGTATATAATGTACATGAAAGAAAAATGGAGTAAAGGAACCAACCTGTAAGTCTGAATAGCTTTGTAAATCATGAAATATTTATAATGTCATGCATATACATATAAATTCCTTATAATGTATAGGTCTATACGTACATAACATCATCAAGCCTCTGAGGGTATCTCATTATATCATCTCAGCCATTGTGGGCGAAATTAAAATCATCATCGTATAACAACTAATCATGTGGTGCTGCGTATATAATACCGTAACCTTTTCCATATCCTATATATCGTATATAATATCGTCTGAATCATGGGTAAATGCACATGTAAATGGATTCAATGCAAGAGAAATACGTCAATAAAACCTCTTAGAACGTCATAAGACCATTATGACTCTGATTAATATCATGGAATAAACTATATCAACTTATGTATACAGATGATAAAATAATAGGCCACATGAAAATTCAAGAATATAGGCACCTCTAATTCTTCTATGAGTAGAGTGATTTACAGAAGTTGTGCCTTTTCTCGTATCGTTTGTGTCATATAGATCATGCAAAAGAAAGAAGGGATAGACTTCACATACCTATATGATATCTTCCTTATTAGTCAACTAAGATCAACACAATTTCTTTCGTTGTATGTAGAACAAGCATGAGAACAAAGATCATCACATCACCTGTCGTAGATCTCTCAAGAAGCAGCATTGATAATAATTTTATGATAATGTAAAGTTCTAATATAACCATTGTTATTGGAACCTGTAAATCATTACTACATCCTGCCTTTTTTATTTGTGTTTAAGATTTTGCCGATTAAAAACACCCACAGACCATCAATACATCACTGTTATAACTGTGACATTCTCTTTGTAGATACATTTTATGGAATGTTTGGTCAACCCCTACAAAGCAAAAGGATACAAAGCACTATTATATTTTCTTTCCTCATCCCATCAAATTGCAACACTTAAAAACAATCTAAAGCTCTCTATGAACTCTGCCACCCTCACTTCCTTGCAAACATTAATTGGGTGGATCTTCTCAAAAGAACATATAAGGAATGTTGAGTGGATAATGAAGTTCCTATACTAGTTACAGGTGAATAGGATGATCCAATAAGCCCCCTTATACTTGAGACTCCAAATTCAGACAACAGCTTGCAAAATTGTTGCTAATGTGTAAGAAACACAACCCACCTCCACAATCCTTCAAGTAGGTGGGTAAGCTGTCTGCTTGGCACGTTGAGCAGTGCCATTTCGGACACTTGTATCTCTCTATTTCGATATCATATTGAAAAAAGGTTTGATATGTTGGAAGACACATAGAGCTTTAATACAATATAGAGATATCCATGTAACTCCCAATATATTGGGAGAAACTGCATAGCGACTTGGCCCATAAACCTGGCAGTTTCTCCGAAGTGCAGAAACGTAACTTGGCGACCCTACTTTAAAAATACATATTTTTCTGCTCCGATATCGTTTGAATAGATGGTTTAGACAAATAGAAACTAGGTTCCAGGACTTTCATTTTGGTATATAATATGTCCCAAAATGACCTAATATAACACATGAAATGTATTGCACAAAATTCTTCATTGCAAGGAAAATCCTTCGTCCTTTTTTTTTGCAATTTAAATCCAATTTTTCCAAAACTTTATATTTCATATCCATACATCATATATAGCCATATTTATAATTCATCATAACTTACCTAATACTTCAATAAACCTTCCTTAGCCTTGTAAAATATTTCATTCTTTTTTAGCTTACATTAATTTACTTATGGCATAATTTCATATATAGAAATATGGGTTGTAACACAAACGCTATAATCTGCATGGACAACTCATGTGTTGCACATACAAATCACGTGATAAAGTATCAATATCAGAATTCGCATTGACAAATCACGTGCTATAGTATCAATATCCTCACAATCAGGACCTCAACCTCACTTTGTCATCAGTCTCTCTAGTCTCTCTCTCTCTCTCTCTCCCCCTCTCTCTTGGGCTCACAATGTCATAAAACTAGCACGTATATGAGGATGTGATATATTAAAAAATACTAGCAGAGACCGAGATATGATATGCATATGAATGCATATGACTGAGTATATAAAATAATGGAAGTAGATAACTCAATAGAAGAAAGGACCTCAGTGGGTCCCAACATGATAAGCATGTAGCCTAGATATGGTGTCTAACATAGTCACAACTTAATAGTCATAATTCATACGGTGCACGCCCACATGCTAATCACCTAGCATGTGAGTCACTTAACCACAGATCACATAGCACATAATTTAGCGTTTCATACCCTCAGCACTATGTTTAGAAGAGTTACTTATCTAAAAAAATCCAATTTCAATACTGAGAAAGTCACGTGATGCTCCAAACAGCTCAAAACTAACCAAAACCAACTAAAATACATCAAACGATTATAAAGAACCAATCCCAATTGAAAAAGGTCGAATCTTTAATCAAAAGCCCAAAATCGACATACAAGCCCTACTCGGGACGGCACCTCGGAAGCCAAAAGAACTCACAAAATTCGATAACACATTCAATTATGAATCCAACCATACTAATTTCATCCAATTCCTACTCCGAATTAATGTTTAAAACTCTATTACTCACTTTAGAAAAGTTTTTGACAAAAATCTCCAATTCTCCAATCAAAATATGGATTAATTCAAAATGAACTTCTGTTATTAAATTAAAATATAAAAAATATATTCATATTCTGACTCCAGTAAAAATACTAGAAGAACACCGCAAAAATCACCTTGTTTAGAGCTCTAGCTCAAGATATGCTCAAAATACCAAAAGAACGCAGTCTGATTTTTTTATACACAAGGATTTTTGCTTTTGCCATAAAAATGCTACACCTTTGCAATTCCAGCTGTCATTTCCGCTTTTGCGGACAAATCTTCGCTCCCGCGGGGCTGCATATGCGGACCCAACTTCACATCTGCGAAAACACTATAACTAGCTCTCTTCTCCGGCACTAAAATGATCATAAGCCCCTCATACGATGTCCAAATTCGACGATTCTTTTTGCTATGGGTCCATAAATAAAATACGGATCTAATGATTTAATTAAAACAAAAATTCAAGCTCATTTTCTTGATGTTTTACCACTTATGATTGAAGAAGCAACCTCAAAACATATAAAACGAGCGCAACACAATCCAAACCTATCTGAAACTAACCCGAGCCCATAGAGACCCCGTTCGAACATACCAACAAGTCCCATATCATAACACGAAACTACTAGAGGGCTAAAAGTACTCATTACAATATCTACACGATGAAGCACACCTCAATTAAAAATCAATGAACATGAAACTTCAAACTACCATAACCGATGCCAAAACCTACCAAATCACGTCCAAGTGACCTCAAATTTTTCACACAAGTCACCTTTGACATTACGAACCTTCTGCACTCCTGGTCAACTATTCTAAACTTCCAACTTTCGCCATTACAAAACAAATTCTACTATGGACCTCAAAATCACAATCCGTAAGCGCTCCTAACTCCAGAATCACCTAACAAACTTAACGGAAACATCATAAATCTAATCCGAGGTCAAATACTAAAACGTCAAACTTGGTCAAACCTTTCATATATAAAGTTTGTAGTTTAGAATCATTCTCACAAATATATTTTGAATAAGTTGAAAACCAAAACCAATGATTCTCATAAGTCATAATACATCATACAGAGCTAATCATGCCCGAAATCTACGAGGCAAAGTGCAATTGCTCAGAATGACTGGTCGGGTCTTTACAACCATTCTGACAGATAATCTCATGGATGTAAACCTGAGCCAACTGGTATGATAAATAGGAAGTCGCCATGGGAATGTTGTGTTCTGACTTATTCAACCAGTCCGTCATAACCCAGACTACGTCATACTTCTTCATGGTTTGGGGCAAGCCTACCACAAAATTCATAGTGATACGCTCTGACTTCGACTCTGCTATCTTTAATATCTGAGTCAATACACTCTATTTCGGATGCATATACGTCACATGTTGACAATTTAAAATCGAGATACATAAGCAATAATATCTTTCTTCATTCTTCGCCACCAATAGTGTTGTTTCAAGTCATGGTACAACTTCATGACACCTGTATGAATGGAATACAACAAACTGTGAGCCTTCTCTAGGATCAACTCTCTCAACCCACCACTATTTTGAAAACCAATCCAGCCTTGAAGCCATATTACATTATAATCTTCAATCACAACCTCGTTAGCACTACCCACTGCATCGTATCCTTCAACATCAACAAGTGAGGATCATCAAACTGGAAAACCTTGATATGCTCCAACAACAAAGTCTTCTCCACAACATAAGCATGAACCCAACTAAGCTAAGAAACATCCAATCTCACAAAGCGGTTGGCTTACGACTTAACATCCTTGGCTAGTGACCTCTATGCTACTGGTCAATATGCCAAACTACCCATGCTCCCTGACCTCCCCGAATGATATAATATGGTGATATCATAATTTTTCAACAACTCTAGCCACTCCACTGCTGAAAATTAAGGTCTTTCTGCTTGAACATATGCTGGAGACTCCGATGGTCGGTATAAATATCACAATGAATGTCGTACAGATAGTTCCTCTTAATATTCAGCACGTGAACAGTGGTTGCCAACTCTAATTCATGAATATTGTAATTCATCTCATTAACCTTCAGTAGCCAAGGTACGTAGGCAATCAACCTACCATCCTGCATGAATATCACCCCAAGCCCAATACATTATGTATCACAATACACGGTGTAATATCCCGAACATGTAGGGAACACCAACACTAGGATATAGTCAATGCAGTCTTGAGCTTCTAAAATCTCAATTCACACTCATAGGACCATCTAAAAAGAGCACCCTTCCAGGTCAACTTGGTCAGTATGGTTGAGATATATGAAAATACATCCACGAACTAGCGATAATAACATGCCAAACCCTGGAAGCTCTAAATGTATGCAGCTGAAGGAGGTTTAGTTCAGTTCTAAAATGCCTTAATCTTCTTATGATCCACTTTAATTCCCTCAAAAAATACCACATTACCCAAACACGCAATCGAATCCAAATAGAACTCACACTTTGAAAACATGGCATATAACTTACAATCCCTTTGAGTCTGAAGTATGATCCGAAGATGCTACTCATGCTCTTCTCGAATGCAGGAGTAGACAAAAATATCATCAATGAAGACAATCACAAAAGAATTAAGATAGGGATTGAACACCCGGTTCATCAAATCTATAAATGATGTTGGAGAATTATTCAAGCCAAATGACATCACTAAAAACTCATAGAGACGATAGCGAGTCCGAAAAGCAATCTTAGGGACATCTGATGCCCTAATATTCGACTTATGGGAGTCAAGTATCAAATAAATCATGGAAAACACCTTGGCACCCTAAAGCTTATCAAATAAGTTATAAATCCCCGTCAAAGTATACTTGTTATCTATATTGACCTTGTTAAACTCTCGATAGTCTATACATATCCTCATTATTCTATCATTCTTCTTCACGAACAAAACCGATCCACCCCAAGGAAAGACACTCGGTCTAATGAATCATTTATCAAGCAAATCTTACAATTTCTCCTTTAATTCCTTCAACTCTAGTGGGGCCATATGATATGATATTGTAAAAATGGCTGAGATTCCAAAACCAAGTCAATGCAAAAGTCAATATCTCTATCGGGTTGCATCCCCAAAAAATATGTCGGAAACACTTCTAGAAACTTGCGTACAACTGGTACTAAATCTATGGAAGAAACATCCATACTAGGATCATGGATATAAGCCAAATATGCTAGATATTCTTTCTCAACCATACAATAAGGCTTCACATAAAATATAACCCTTATAGTAGAATGCCTTGGAGTCCTCCTCCACTCCAATCGAGGAAACCTCGCTATGCATAGTGTCACAGTCTTGGCATGACAGTCCAAAATAGTGTGATAAGATGACGGCCAATCTATGCCCATGATAACATCAAAGTCCACCATATCAAGAAGTAGAATATCTACCTAGTATTATAGATCCTAATAGAATCCACGCAAGACCGATAAACATGATCTGCCATAATAGAATGTTTCACAGACATGGACACGTATATAAGAACATTCAAAGAATCACGAGGCATAATTGAATATTAAGTAAAAGAAAATGACAAGTATGAATAAGTACATACTGAATCAAATAAAACTACGACATCTCTATGGAAAATCGAAGCAATACCTATAATGATGACATCAGATGGTGTTACCTAATGTCTAACCAATAATACATAAAAATAAGGCTGGGGCCTACCACTCTAACCTCCGCCTCTTGTACGACCTCTAACTGGTTGGCCTCCACCTCTAATAGCCTGATCACCACCTCTAGCTGCTTCATCCCCACCTTTAGCTGGTTGAGCGAGCAGTTGAGCAGCTGGTGCCGAAACATTGGCACGAGAATCCTAATGAGGCACACACTACACTGAAATCGGGGACAATATCTCTTAATATTACATGTACCTCCACAGTCAAAGCACTCCCTTGGCTGTTGTAGCTAGTGAAGATGAGATTAACCCTGAAGGCTTGGATAACCATTATGATAGCTCTAAAGTGGTGGTGCACTGATGGGAGCTGAAGATGTACTGTATGCTAGATATTCAGGATGGCACCTATAAGAACCATAACTGCATGAAATGTCATGTGCTACCTGAAGCACTGACTGAACAAGCCTGTGAGGATGGCCTTTATAAAATAAATCCTACCTCTAGATGAGGCACCACTAGAATCACCAAAATAATGAGGCCTCTACTCAGATACCACCTCTGTACCCTGACCATGAATCTTCTCAAATCTGTTTGGAAATCTATATGGTCTTTTAGAAAGAAATATCACCTCCTGTCTCCTTGGCCATCTGTATCCTATTACCAAAAGTAAGTCCATCAATGAATCTCCTCACCTTCTCTCTATTAGTAGGAATCAAGATTACTGCATGGCAGTCTAGGTCCACAAATCTAATCTTGTATTAGGTAAGGATCATGCTACCCTATTGAAGGTGCTCGAACTGCATGCAATACTCTTCTCATAGAGAAAAAGGAATGAACTTCTCAAAAATAGGTGGGAAAATTGATCCCAAGTGAGTGGCAGTGAACCTGCTAGTTTATGTTGTTCATAGTCCTTCCACCATCTCTTGGTAGAATCGATAATTTGAAATTACTTCAAAGTTGACTCCATTGCATGACATAAAGCCCATATTGTGCAACACTTCATGGCAACGATCCAAATAATCATGTGGTTCCTCAGAAGGTGTACTACAAAAATGAATGGAACAGAACTTTGAGAATTTATCCAAGCTCATCAAAAGCTCAGAAGACAACTACGATCCTCCCCCTGGATTGTGTGGCTATACCGAGATGAACTACTCCATCTCCTGGAACTGTGATAGTCTAGTACAAGGGAGCCATCTGCTCCAGGTTTTGGGTGGTGGGAGTCTGAGCTCCTCCTCCATCCTGAGAGACAACTGGTGCCATAGGAAATACTTTATCCTCAGCCACACTCTCCACAAGCCCACTAAGCTCACTTGGACATCCTGAAGTATGAGTGTAGAAATGAATCCCTTCGGGACCTGAGTTGATCTGACGGTGTCCTCATGCTCGATTTGAGGCTCAATAATGGGTGTTGTATGTGCTCTAGATTGAGCTATACCTCGGCCCCTACACCTTGTAGTAGATATAACATGGGGCTCTAGATTTTTCCTGGTTGTAGATGTTGTGCGTGTTCTCACCAATCAGTGAGATAACAAGAATAGAATGGTTCAAAAACTTCAGTAATAGAATAAAGTCACACGATACAGAAAGAAAGAAATGAAATTTTGCTAAAGTTCTGTAACATCTAGAAGAGAAGTACAGACATCTTCATATCGATCCTCCAGACTCTACTAAGCTTGCTCATGACTCGTGAGACGTGGGTAACCTAGTACATTGATACCAACTTATCATGACCCATAAATCCCTACATTGAGGCCACGATGGCACCTAACATTTCTTGCTAGGCAAGCCAGTGTTAGATAATTGTTGAACCAATTTTAACAATGAAAACCAGGTTATGATAAATAACAATGAATAAACGCTAAAATGAACACATCTTCATACCGATCCTCCAGACTCTACTAAGCTTGCTAATGACTCGTGAGACCTAGGTAACCTAATACATTGATACCAACTTGTCATGAACCAGAAATGCGAACATTAAGGCCGTGATGGCGCCTAACATTTCTTGCTAGGCAAGCCAATGTTAGATAATTGTTGAACCAATTTTAACAATGACAACCAGGTGATGCTAAATAAAAATGAATAAATGCTAAAATGAACACATCTTTAATATAAATAACGTGCTGTAATACTACTCCCAAAAATCCGAAGTCACAAGTACATGAGTAACTAGAATGCTACAAATACAACCTGAAATAATTTACAACAACTTTCAACTAAATAAATAGTAAAACGTGATAGAAGGGGACTTCAAGGATTGAGAACGCCAGAAAATCTACCTTAAGCTCCAAAACAACTGAATCTAAGTTGTTTGCTACGCGCTACTGGCACTAACATCGGCATCTACACAAGAAGTGTAGAAGTGTACTATGAGTACAACCGACTTCATGTACTCTATAAGTGCTATGGCAAATCACTCACAAATAACCTATACAAGCAATAATAACAAACATAGGAATAGAAATACAACCGTAAACTCAAATAACTAGACCCGTATTACCAGAGGCCCTAGAATAACATAATCTCAATTCTCATATTATAATACATAGTAGAATCTCTACAAACACAACCAACTACAATATATAAAATTTGTTGCAGCGCTCAATCCGATCTCATCATATCATATTTCATCCTTATATCTTAATATAATATCATTTCAATACCATTATGGCATGAAACCTGATCCCACCATATCAATTCATTTTAATATTATTGCGACGCACAATCCAATCTCAACAATTTCAAGTTATTAACATATAGAACTCAACACCAATATATATAATATATATACACAAAAGAAGATGAAACATACGGAACATTTAAGAACCACCAATACAAAAGAGAATATCCACACCTTAAAATCCTCAACCTTATTAGTTCATCAATAAAAGAATAGATAAATAACACACAAAAGCAAAATAGCAAAATAGAGTGCATCCAGTAATATAAGAACAATAAAAGCATGTAAAACATGTAACAATGGCAATAAACAATTATGGCAGGGTGGAACAATTAGTAGGCAAGCAGATTATTGAGTGGGAAATGAATAAATAAAGAAAATAACAATTATTTAACAATTTAACAAATAAAGCATAAATGTCAAGTAGAAACTACAACAATGAAAGTATGTAACAAGAGAAAACATGGAATAACGAAGAAATAAAAATAAATTGCCTAGCCCCACATGATAAATATCACGATGGTGAATATAGAATCATCACCTCGTATATAAGTTGTTTCCCCACATGATTCACATAAACAATGGTTCAAGGAGTTCGAATTCTCTCAAGTCAAGGTTAGACACAATACTTACCTCTTTTCACAATCAAGTCAACATTCAACAAAGGACGTTCCATTAGAATTATCCTCCAAATAAGTTAAATCTAGCAAAATATAGTTCAAATAAATAAAAAAAAGCTTTAGACATACCCGCGAGTGAAAAAGATTCAATCTTTAAAAAATTCTGAAAAAAGACAACAAAAGTTAACCCCATGCTTGTCTGATCAAAACCTGAGTCCATGGTTAATCTCGACTACCCATAACCCATGAGTCGATATATATGTTTTGTTTCATAATTCGAGTGCAATTGGGCTCTTAAATATCAGTATTTTATTTTCAAAAAATAGGCAAAAATTTCCAAAACATCTCTTAGATTCTCATGAATTTGATTTTAAATCTCATGTATAATCATGTAATATACTTGAAAATAGATCAAAATCACTTACCCAATGATGGTGGGTTAAAATCCCCTATCAAATTTCTTCCTACCTAGTCTAGGGTTCTAAAATGAGAGAAATGAGAAGAAATTCCTTTTTCCCAAAACTTTTGTTCAGGTACAGATGTCACAATTGTGACACAAGGTTCGCAATTGCGGCACTTGAAGAACATGAGGAGTGTCGCAAAACCTACACTAACTTCGTATTTGCGAAGTTTGCTCCTCTCGCAAATGCAACCACGAGATCATAATTGCAAACCTACGCATTCACAACCTTTCTTCACATTCATGAGTGATCCAATGCAATTGCAATACATGCCCCCTACTATTCACTTTGGAACTTCAACAATGGTGCTCGCAATTGCGATTACTGTAGCACCAGCACACCAAAAACTAAAAATGAGTTCAATCCAATTCAGAATACGTATGAAACTCACCCGAGCCCTTGGGGAACCAGATGAAACATCCACATAAGTATAAAAATATCATACAAACTCGCTCGTGTGATCAAAACTCCAAAATAAATTCTAGAAGTACGAATCATACATCTAAATGCCTGAAATTTAAAAGAAAGCTCAAAAACATTTAAAATCACAACCAATCTTCTGAATCCAACCAAACCAACTCTGGATTGCACGAATTTTTTTAGACAAGCTTTAAATAGGAAAATTAACCAATTCCAAGTCCCAAAATCTATATCCGAACACGATATCCACAAAATCAACTTACGGTCAAACCTACGATATTTTGAAACAATCAAATAGCTAACTTTCGAAAAAATAATTCAAATCAAACCAGGGACCTCCAAATTTAATACGAGCCTACTAGAATCGTCAAAATACCGTCGTAAGTCAAATCAACCTGGGGACCCATATATTTTTAATCATGAGAGTATGTCGTAAGTCAATTGATGCAAGCTTAGAAATGAGATCGTCTTTGAAAGTACATAAATTAAATTAATAATGTTACTTTCTAATTTACAAATATCTCAAATAATGTATACTAAGTACCATGAGAGTGGAAAGACTGGAAAGCTAAAAAAATTGAAGAAAATAAGTTTCGTCAAAAGTCGATAAATTCAGAATGTTATAACATGCACTTTGGGGGTGAGACTAGGGTTCTTAACGTTATAAGAGATCATGTTATGAGACATTTTAGGCTTATGATAGTCATGTGTTATATTTTAAAGTCAAGCGAGTTGTAAACCAAAGTTGGAAAAGGTCATCACAAGTTACATTCATAAATATGCTGAAAATTAGGTCAAATGTAGTAGAACTTTTATCCAAATTTACTTGGAATTACGGGATGATACATATATGAAATTGAAGATATAGGAGTCTACTTCATATATTACATGAGTCAGAGGATCTTCTCAATGTACTACATAGGTTTCCAGGTACAAATGAGGTTTCCAGAAAAGCTGTAGGTTCTTGGGAGAAATTTGTATGCGTAGAGCAGCTAGAGGTTTAAATATTTTAGACTTCTACTGATGGAACAAATCAACAATATGTAAGCCATCCGTAACTGTTACTCAGAAAAAGGATAATCTGTGGGTGAAATGGATTCATTGCTTCTACATAAGAGATATAAAAGAATGTTCTATTCCTAAAAACGCTTGCTAGCTAGCTAGGAAGATATTGGAGGCAGGAAGTTGGCTAGTGAATCATGTGGAACCTGTGACACTGTTGAGAAGCTTTGAGACACAAGGAAATTTCATATAAAGAGAGTATATAAGTTGTTTAGACACCATTTTCAAAAAGTGGATTGGAAAAAACAATATTGGTTCAAAGCATCATCCCCATGCATCAATTCATACTCTGGTTAGCAGTTCATCATAGATTATCTACTGTTGACAGATTAGAGAGATGGGAATGTTGGTTGACAAAGGATGTGTATTGTGTGCTGCTGACATAGAGGAAACTCTAGAGCATATGTTATTTTAATGCTCTTACTCACATCAGGTGTGATATTCTCTACTAGGCTGGGTGGGCATACAAACATAGGTACTTGGCACGAAAAAGTTAGTTTGGCAAGCATAATTACTAATCGACCATGGACTCATATTTTAGGCTTTCTCCAGCAACTGTTTATCATATCTGGGAAGAGAAAAATGCTAGAAGATTTTAACAAAATAAGCAAGAGGCCAAATAGAGAATAAAGGAAATAGTTATGCAATTACATGTTAAAGGGCAGAACAATTGTAAATGGAAGAATATACTAGCTAGTTTAAATTGGTACACGGCATAGATAGTTATAGCATAGTTGTTATATTTTGAGGGAACTAACTCTTAAGTCCAAAAGAGTTAGCTGTGTATAATTTTCTTACTCGATGGAAGATTTTTTTATTTTAACCAAAAAAGTACTACAATAAAATACTAGATGAGAAAATAATGAAGAAGGCTTACACCTAAGCATAGTAACTAGAAAAAGAACAAAATTTGTAAAAATTGTCTAACTAAAATATTGTATGCACTCCATAATAAAGGGGAACATATCGTGGCTAATGAGCGGGAAATAAAAAAATATCAAATGTAATTTTTGAGATCATATGAGTTTCACTAAATTCCATTGTGTGTGGGAACTAAGATAAGCCAAGTATTTATACAGGAAGTGGCAGAACGTTAGGGAAAAGTAATTGCTTACATTTTATGACAACTGAGAAGGCACGAAAGAAAATATTCGATCTACAACCTAGAGTTAGTTACGTTATGAATGAACTTAAGATTTAAGAGTATCATCCATGCATCATAAATGTTCACATTCAAACAACTATTGAAGACACTGGTATAAGTTAAAAGAAAGAATTCGGTTCATGTCACAAACAAAGGCTTGAATTGCTAGAAGGTTATATCACGAATGTGCCATAGTTTTCACTGAAGGATAAAGTAATAACTAATACCCTGAGCTACAAATCGAAAGATAGTCTAAGCCTACTTAATGGCTGCGAGAGAAGAGGAAACTAAAGAGCTATATCAGCTAAGTAAATTAGGAGTCTGATTATTAGATCTGGATAATTATACAAATCGTGATTCAGAACATTGCAGAATAACTCTTAACACTAGAGGTACAAGAGAGATAGGAAAATGACCATATTTTGTAATGAATCTATGATAAAGCCTGTCAGAGTCGTACAGGATGCATGATAAAAGGTAGCATTAGTTATGAAATTGGAAGGATTCGGAAATCAAGTCGTGGAGTGAGAAAGAGTCCTAATTAGGGTAGTGCCCTGGCCTTTGAACTTATTCACTGAACAATTCTCTAGATAGCAAGGAAATTAACAAAGTATTAATAAAAGCTATAGGTTATGAGATAGATAGGTGGATTAGTAAACATTCAAGGATGAATGTTCAAAAGCCGGGGTGGGAGGGGGGGAATGATGTTACACCCTATATTTTCATACATGAGAGTACGTCGTAAGTCAATTAATGTAAGCTCAGAAATGAGATCGTCTTTGAAAGTACATAAAGTAAGTTAATCATGTTACCTTGTAGGTTACAAATATTTAATGTCATGGATAACAAGTACCATGAGGGTTGAAAGACTTAGAAACTAAACAAATTAAAGAAAATAAGTTCGGTCGAAAGTAGATATGTTTGAAATGTTATAAAATACACTTTGGGGTGAGACTGGGGTTGTTAATGTGATAAGAAGGTTATGTTATGAGTTATTTTAGGCTTATCATAGTCGTGTGTTATGTTTCAAAGTTGAGCGAGTTGTTGAACAAAAGTTCGCAAAGGTCATCACAAGCTACATTCATAAATATGCTGAAACTTCGGTCAATTATAGCATAGTTTTTATCCCAATATACTTGGAATTACGGGATGATACATATATCAAATTGAGATTCCATGATTCTAGTTTATAACTCCTTAATCTATTCATCTATGTGATATCGAAGTAGAAAGATATTTTTAGTTATGCGAGATTGCGCAGACTACGTAGATGATAAGTAGGTGTGTCACTGAATCTTTTTGAGAAATATATTTTCTATCTTATATGAGGTGTTGTTGGGAAATATTATTACCAAATTGAAGGAATTGGAATTTTGTTTCTAACTCTCTTAACCGTTCATTTATATGACATCCGGGTAAAAAGATATAAGCGTCGGAAGAAGGGTCAATGCTAGTGTGCCAAGCTAGCATGTCTTTGACTTTTCAAAAGTTGATATATAGGTTTTAAATCATTTATATATTCATTGTTTCATAGAACACGACCAGAGAAACCCCATTTACCTACCCTTCAGGTCTCTACAAGGGTTAAAAGAAGATTAACATCTCTACTATGAAATCAGGAATTGACAACATTAGAACGATCCCTACGACGTAAGTATCACTATGTTATCTCTCTTTTACTTTGTAGTTTGAGATTTAGAAGGTAATTTATTGGTAAGAAAATGAATAATTTCTGTATTTAATATTTTAAATACCAAGAAAGGTTGATAAATTCATTTCCTAATAGTTAGAACTCACGGAATAGTGGTCGGTGCCGTGCCCTATTTTTCCTCGCGGAGTCCAGATTTCGACATTCATGGGGGAACAACTCATTTCCTTTTAGGAATTGGTTATTTAAAGACTCGTCACCTAACATATTAATGTGTGTTAGGGCAACTAGAGCGATTATACTAGCTTGCATTACCAGAAATTAGGTTAAGGGCTTGAAATAACCTTAAGGGAAAGGTTTTAAGAACCCCTCGCGATCCACAACGGTGGGTCCCGGCCGAACATAAACTACGTGAATTAGTCAATTAACAAGTAAGCATTCTTAGCATATATTTTCAAATAAAGGTAATTTTCATAGTCTAAATACGTATGTGATCAAGAAAATATCTATAATGAAAGTAAAAGAGGTTTGGACAGCTTAAACACATATATGTAAAGAAAAAGGAAGTTTAGATAATTTAAGCACGTATAGGAATTGGAAAAGGGAAGTCCTAAGTTGATTATCATACATGATCAATTTGTGCAATGCCCGGTAATCCTCCTCAACTAGAGGGGCTACACGTGAAATTAACGCGCATGTCATCATATCCTTTTACTACCCATTACCCTCCCTTTAATGGTTATATAAGCAAGTTTGAATAACGACCTCTAAGTGTGCAGTTACCCGTCCCTTCCTTGTGGCCCTGGAGGAATTTAGGACCTCTAGACTTAGGCAGTTCTAGACAATCCTAAGGTGTTTAAAGTGGAAAAGTCTAGGCGACAACAAATATAAGGCCCCATGAAATCCCTACTCGAAAACCCGGATCCCGTGGTTCCAAGTTAGGAATATGTGTTAGAAATTAATAAATATGCTTCTTTATAATCCCGTGGTTCCAAGTTTTCAAGCTCGTCATGGCGCGGACCTTTTTGGATTGAATAATGCATTAAAAAGTCAAGAATAAGTTTCCAGAAAAATACAAGAAATGCGGTCCAGAATGCGGTCGCATAATCGAAATGCGGACCGCATATCTACCGCAGAGTGAGGCAGAATGTTAGTTAAAATTGAAGTCATTAATGTGGTTGAAATGCGGTCGCATATTCGAAATGCAGACCGCATAGTCGTCGCATATTTTTATTTGATTTTTGCGAGGGTTAGTTCTGCAGTGCACTTTACGACCGCAGAACATGAATGCGGACCGCATTCTTACCGTAGACTGAGTCATAATGTTTAGTTTTTGCGGAGAATTATGCGGTCCATTATGCGAACCGCATGTTTACTCTGCGATCGCATACTTGACTCGAGGCTCCAATTTTCTAATTTTATAACCCGACCCCATGTCGATATATTACACCCTACCCTTCATTTTAAGCTGATTTTTTGATATATTTAGAGAGAGAGAAGGGGTCCTAGAGGGAGAAGGGGTTCTTCATCAATATTTATCCTAAAGATCTTGCTTAAACCTTGAAGATTTGTCAAGAAAGGCACTTTGGTCATCTTCCTAAAATGTAAGGGTCTATAATCCAAGCTCTTCATTTCTAGATATAACTAGGATAGACCATTAGAAGGGTAATTGATGAGGATATGAGTGGATATCTTTCATGAATGGGTTCTTAAGAGTATTTTGTTAGGTCTTGAGCTAAGGATGGGTTGAGGGATGGTAGGATCTTTCACAAAATAGTTTTAAAAGCATGATACCCACTTAGTGTTTGAAAATATGCTCAAATGAACTAGAAATATGATCACCTCTCTAATTTGTGGTTCGATTTGTCATGTTCCTGAGATATTGACGTTGCTAAGACTCTCGGAGTATAGTAGGACTTAAGGAAAGCTCAATCGAGGTATGTAGGCTAAACTTTCTCTCTCGGAAGTGAATTAAATATTTGTTTGTAAGTTTAAGTGTGGTTTACCTACCAAATTGTATAGTCCTGAGTCCCCTCTTGAAAGAAGTTTAGCATGCTAATTGGGTGAGAAGAATTGCTCTGTTTAATGCTCCTAGTTGCTATTGTGTGTATTAAATGACTTGGTTGATTATGTCTACTTGGTCTACTTGTTGATGAGATGTAATGACATATGGAAATTAATCGAATAAGGAAGTGTGAAAATAATATAAAATAAGTCTCAAATCTTATGAACTAACATCCAAAAGTAGAATGGCCTAAAGGTCTTGTACCCGAACTATGCCCACAAGTGGCTATTTTATATAATGCTTTGTCTTATAGATACACTCAATGTATAATATAATTGTTGGTTGGCATATTCCTCCTTGGGTAGAGTCCCTTATGCTTGATGATTCTATCTCTGTTGAATTTGAAGATACATAACTTCCGGAATATTTGGTATATTGATAATGGTTGGTGATCTTCGGAAATAAAGGGATGAAAATATGAGAAACCGAATACGGCCACTGTGCCAGGAATAAAGAATCTTGTGAATGGCCAAATGAGTCAAGAAAATACTGTTGTTGTTGGTGACTGGAACTACTAATTGGAATCTGTAAATTGTGAAGGATATTGAGGTAATAATGGTTGCATTTATGATATATTCGTATACCTGTATTTATACTACAATTGTATGCAATACTAAATTGAATCAAATATGTTTTCGGGAGTACCTTTAGCAACACCGAGGAAGGGTGGGTCATAAGACTCATTCCTGAAACTATACGTGTCGGTGTAGGAGTGTATCGAGCTTATTCCCCTTAACTAGGATGATCTTGGCAACATTGTAATTTGGTAACGGCAACTGACACGGCATATGTGGGAAGGCAGCTTAGCCGATTGGGCCGTGATCGGATGCCATGCCGCACACATGGTGGTATAGTACTTGAAATCGACAAATCTGGAAATTCGATACCTGGGAAATAAAAACTAGAAATTTGTGATGTGGTATATGTCTCTAAAAGGGATGACTTAGCCGATCGGGTCGTGATCGGACTCCGTGCTAACAAAGATGCTGGTAAAACTTATATCGGTGCTAGAGGTCTCCCAACCAAACAAAAATTATCTATATTATTTTCATAAAGTAGTGGACTAACATGTTTCAAAATTGGGTGTTACTATATTGTTGATCTTGACTTTCTGTTTGTGGATTCTTTGCTTGTATGGACATTCTAATCTGAAATAGGACTTTTAGCCTTACATACTAGTGCTATTCGACGGCACTAACGTCCCTTTTGCCGGGGGCGCTACATTCGTGTTATTATTGTAGGTTGTTCTATAGCAGGTACTCCAGTCCACTGGCATTAGCACCTCCTCTACTTTTATTCAGCTGTGTTGGTGAACCCCACTCCATCCCGGGGTCATGTTATGTATCTTTTGTTCATTTTTGGAATACATTTTGAGGTATAGCCGGAGCCTTGTTATCGGCATTTCTCTGTTGCTCTTATCTTGTGTTTAGAGGCTCCGTAGACTATTGTGGGTGGTGGCTGATGTTGGGAGTCCGGGCTAGAACTATTGGTACTTGATAAGCATGTTTTTCATTAAATTTGTAAACTAGTAATATTTTGAAAACTAAATTAAGCAATTAGCAAGAATGAAATGAGGGTTGCTAACAACAGATTTCTTTGCATTTATTAAGTGGGATAATGTTCCCTCTTTATTTATGAACTAGTTTAGGTAGAATGAAACATAGCAGGCTTGCTCAGTCGGGTTTACTCGGTTGAGCACCGGTCGCGCTCCTCGGATTTTGGGGCGTGACAACAAAATAACACATAGGACTTTCAATTAAGGAAGAAAGTACAAGGCTCATATTGACCTCCAAATAGGCATAATCAAATAAACAACACGACTCTGAAGAAGTTCAGAAAAAATAGGAACATGATATCTAGATGAATGTTACATATTTAGGGTATGTAGGGTTTGTTTTAAGGGAGGTGGTAAACCCTAACCAGTTTGCCTATTGATTTTATAGACTATGAAACTTAAGCAGTTTAAACACAATCAGAACACAGTTTCTCATATTTTTTACAAGGAGATTAATGAACTAAGGCTTTCCTAGGCATGGGATTCAACATAATCACCGTTGCATGGGCTGTTTATAACAGGCGATTTATCAATTTGTGTTTAGAGACATGATACCTATGTGTGAGTCTATTTTAAGACTTTTCATGGACAACTATTGATTAATTGAAATAGACGTGGTTCAAATGATGCAAACAGAGTTTATAAGAACATGGTATCAAATGCATACAAGAATGACAATTTTATTAAGATTATTTAATAGCAAGATGTCTATGTGATAGTACCTGCGAAGAACTAGGAATTGAGCATGCAACATGCTAAAGTAGTAAACGTGAAGGCCTTAAAACCATGATATCTAATGATCATGTTCTACATGTTTTAAATGTAAATGAACACATCAATCCTAGAACATGCCTTGCAATGCAGATTTTGTGGAATATAAAGCCTAGAGCATGTTTTCCTACCCAGTTTTACCCAAAGTGTCATACAACTACCTTCCATTTACACTAGTTACCCCAATATATATTTACAAATGATTATTACATACCAGAATTGAATAAATTACATAAATGCAATATAGATTAAGCTATAGGGAGCCTGAAGCAGGCCAAAAGCAAACCTGGGGTTCCAGGCCTTCAGTAGTCTCAAATGCCAAGGGTTTCATTGCCCAATTTGTGTCGAGGTGTGTCAGAGTTTCCTAAGGACCACGAGGATCCCGGAAAGTGCTCACACCTAGACTTTTATCAAGTAGAGACTGATTATGTGCAGTGTGGAAGAGCAAGCCCGGGCATGCCAGAGTTCAGAGAGATCTCAAGGATCCCTAAGCAGTACACATATCAGAGGGGCAGAACTTAATAACCAGGAGTAAGTGAGAGTGTTTGACATAGTCTAAAAGACTTAGTAGAAACAGTTTAGGATTGAAAAGGTTTTTCTAGAATAGACCAGTATTGAGAAAATACTAGGAATGAAAGACAATTTTTTAGAAGATTACTGTCAGTATTTGAAAACAATTCAGAAGAGAGTGAATTCAGTAGATATTCAATGAATAATAGAAGGTTCGGATTCATAGGTACTATAGCAAACAGGTTTTAACATGGCTTCTAATATAT
Organism: Nicotiana glauca; assembly: GCA_026770625.1. Classification (NCBI taxonomy): domain Eukaryota; kingdom Viridiplantae; phylum Streptophyta; class Magnoliopsida; order Solanales; family Solanaceae; genus Nicotiana; species Nicotiana glauca. Next base: position 277,381 of record MU784386.1, read on the forward strand.
ATAGGAACCTCATTAGGGTACATGGATGGGGTGCAGGGAAGCATTTAGAAAACAATATGCATAGAGCACTTGGGAAGTTCACAGGCTTAACAAATTAACCAAGATGGTAGGCAATCAATACATGGAGCTGAGATGTAGAGGAAAGAATCAGACACACAAGTAGGATCCACCACATGAATTAAATAACCAACATGATCACATAGCTAAAGGATTAATGATAAATCAACAAACAGGCTAGTCAAGCATCAGTAAACCTATAAAGTGGAGGCATACTAGATGTACATATAATAGGGAACAATTCAGCAATGCTTAAATAAAGAAGTAAATAAGAGGATAGGTCAAATTCATAATCAATGAACTAATTCAAGAATGAAACCCATAGAGTTTTGGTGTCAAAGTTAACTAGAGGCATACCAGTTAAGGAAAAAGAGGGCAAAATGTAGAGCAAGTATAGTCTCACTATCTATCCTTGGATTTCAGCCGGCTAGACTCACAATAGCATAAGTAGCAAAAGAGGAGAAGATTTCGAGTGTATGTGTGTATTGTGAACTGATGTTCGTGTAGAAGTGAGAATAGGGGAGAGGATATATTGTAGTTAGGAGCAAAATAGAATAAGGTAAAGGAGATAAATTGGTCAGCAATTAAGGAAGCTTACAAAATTAACTATGCACAAAATTAGTATAGTCTCCCTTAATTAAGGGGTAATTACCCAACAGTAAAGGGAAGGACAATATTTAAGGAAAGAATATCGCGTAAAACTTATGTACAGAATGGCCAATTAGGGGTAAATAAGCAGGGGTTAAATTAAGGAAACAATCTTGAGGAATCAGTAAGTATCACAGTTAATCAAACAAGGTAAGAAACTAAATAAGGTCGCAAATAATGGAATAATCAAGAATCAGCCCCTAGGTTTTTATAGAGCACATCAGCGAATCAGGAATCTAAGATAGTAGCGATTCAAAGGAGAATAATGTATGTTTCCACAAATACACAAATAGGCTAAGTATAAACACACAGAATCAATCGAGAAATCAAGTCAGAAACCTTAATAAAGGCATACTAGGTAAAAACCACAAGACGTTTAAATTAGACTAAGGAGAAATCAAGAGAATCAAAGCATAGAACGAAATAGTGCAGAGGTAACACTGTTAGACGCAGAATTAAACCAAAATGTCAAAAATTGGTGTTTTAGCATAAATAAACTAGGGCCAACGCAAACTCAACATAAATTAATCAAGAAGAACATAAGAACAGATGTTAAACAGTCAAAGTCAGAAAATGTTTGGCGAAAAGGATTTCCTAGAAACCCTAGCTTTAGCAAAAATGGAAAATCACTCAAAAAACCTGAAGAATATTTTGTAAAAAACATCTGAAATAGGTCCTTTTTTCTCAGAAGTAAATCAAAGATGAGAACATAGACTCCGGAACTATATATTTAAGATGAAATAAGAAGTTCTTATTGAGAAATCGAGCCACAACGGCCTGAAACAAGCAAGAAAGTCCCAAAGGCGTAAGAATATTAACCATTGTCACTTAGAACCTTAGAGATAGAAGTACCCATCATAGAAGAGGCCATTAGAGGTCTGGGGTGGAGAAGAACAACCATGAACGACAATAGGTAAGTGACGACAGTGGAATTAGGATTTGAGTTGGAGAGCATCCCTAAGACGGAGAGGAGAGGAATTTAGGGCAGCGGATGTAACAAAATGACTAGGTTACGGGGGGTCATTTGAATTAAAAAAGGTAAGAAATAATGAAGGTTGTTGATCTCAGAGATCAATGGCCAGGATTGAAAGGGGTCCGAATTTTTTTTTAGTTGGGGTTAGGTTAAAGGGTTATTTGGTTTGGGCTCTGAGAATTGGGCTAGGGATTTGGGTGTTTGGGCCATTAATTTGGTCCGAAAATTTTGCTTATTTTGGGCAGCTCCTAAAACCCTTGAAAATAATTAAAATAAGTTATTAAAACTTCCAATAAATGGAAAAATATTTATGCTATGAAACTATTTTAAAAGAATAACTCAATATTATGAAAAATATAAAATAATACCTTGACATAGATAATTTAATAAACGCAATTACTTGTAGAATATAGGCCGTTATGGAAAAATAGTTAAATAGCCTAATAATGCTAATGCAATTATAAAATAGGATAAAAAATATGTAAAACATGTATTATGGATGTAAATAATTATTTTGGGGTCATTAAGTCATCAGAAAGTAGTTTAAAGTATAATTGCTAGATATTTATATAATTTTAAATATAAGAAACATTAATTTGAAGCTCTAAAAATTATGGGACATTATAGAAAATGCTCGTATAGGTTTGTAGGCCAAGTGATGATGAAAGTGTGCTATTTTGGAAGTAGATATGTATATTAAAAAAATGGGAGAAAATTGGGTATCAACGGTTGCCCCTCTTTACCCCGGGAAGGATAAAAGAGTTTTCAGATAAAAAATAACGGCCAATTTTGACCAAATGGGAGGCCGAGCTCTGGTCTTTGAGCTGTTTATATATTCCTGGTTTTATATGAATCAGGCCATATGTAGTTTAACATCCATCGGCGGAATGTACTGATGAGGTCATTACAAAATTTCGAGATAGATGAAAAAGTGGTTATGGTGAACGGTCAATTTTGAGATAGTTGAAGGAAGTGGAGCGAGGGTGGCCTACTAGGATAGCGGTTTCTTACTGGTCACCTATAGAAATAAAGATGCTACGAACATATATTTCAGCAAAAAATTAATCATGATGCAGATTCCCTTAGGACCATGAAAGTTGTCTCCGGACGGTTAAGGATGACGTCCTTAAACCATGATTTCCTGGGCCACGAATTGTTCAGATAAGAGATTTGCAGGCCATGAATGATGTTCTTGAGCCATAAAAATGGTACCTCCGAACCATGATGCCTTGAATAATGTTATGCAAATTTGAGAGATCCTCAGGCCATTGCATGGTGTCTCCCAACTATGAGGATGATGCCTTTAGGCTGACCCCATTGGATAGATTGGTGATATTTCAGCCCATGAGATGCAATAATATGATGTTAGCAAGACAAGGCTTAGTCTTGTAAAATAGAGTGAAAAGCTTAGCCTTACAGAAGAGAAAATAAATAGTACCGAAATAGAGCAACATTTACGTGGAGGGAAAATGCTTAATACTGTGAGTAGGTTGTTCTTAGCCTCATGCAAAATTATAGAAAGAGCCTAGTCTCATGCAATATGCGGGATAGCATTTAGTCCCATGCAAATAGAAGGCAATGCTTAGCCTTATGCAAATACGGAGGTAGGGCTTAGCCTCATGTAAGGATGCGGGACATGGTCCCATACAAATAGAAGGCATTGCTTAGCTTTGTAATAATATGGAGGTAGGGCTTAGCCTCATGCAAGGTTCGGGACAGGGTTTAATCCCATGCAAGTGAAAGGAAAAGCTTAGCCTTATGGAAATATGGAGGCAAGGCTTAGCCCCATGCAAGTTTCGGGAAGGTCTTAGTCTCGTGCAGGTTAAAGGCAGAGCTAAGCCTTATGCAAATATGGAGGAAGGGCTTATCCTCATGCAAATATAACTACATAGCTTAGTCTTATGCAAGGTGCATGATAGGGCTTAGTCACATGCAAGTGGCAGGTCTTAGTCACATGGAGGGTTCGGGATAAGGCTTAGTCACATGCAAATGGAAGGCAATGCTTAGCCTTATGAAAATATGAAGGAAGGTATTAGCCTCATACAGGGTTCAGGACAGGGCTTCATCCCATGCAAATGGAAGGTAGTGCTTAGCCTTATGCAAATATAGAGGCATGGCTTAGCCTTATGCTAATAAGGAGGCACGCGTGATAGGGCTTAGTCCCATGCAAATGGAAGGCAGTGCTTAGCCTTATGCAAATATGGAGGTAGGGCTTAGCCTCATGTAGGGTTCGGGACAGGGTTTAGTCCATTGTAAATGGAAGGCAGTCTTACCCTTATGAAAATATGGAGGCATGGCTTAGCCTCGTGTAAATATGGAGTCAGGGCTTAGCCTCATACAAGATGCAGGACATCGCTTAGTCCATGCAAATAAGGAGTAGCAAATAAGAGTAGGATATTTCTTAGCCAGGGATATATTCGGTGTCTGGTGGCCCAATTGATAGTGATTTAGCTGCGTGTATATATTTGCGAGTGTTACCATTACGTCATATGTGCCTGCGCTTAAAGAAAAATTGTATGTTTTGTGCGGAGAGGTTGGTTTGTACCTTCGTCTGTTGTCTTTGCTGCTCCGTTCTGGAGGCCTGGTTTGCGCTTCCCTGGGTAACACCTGGTTCTTACAAAAATAGATTTTTCGTAAAAATGCAATTGTTGATGAAAATAGCATTACTTTCGGAAAAATAGTGAAATATCAAGTAGTTTTAGATGAGTTAGTGACTGTAACATATTTTAGAGACATTGCAACTTTCTCGTTTAACAATTTTGAGGGTCCTCCTCAAAATTCTGCCCCAGTTTGGTAGATGATTCTTCGGTTGTTTGCAAGTGACGGAACTCGTTGAACCTTTTTCGGAATTTTGAGTATCCTTCTCAAAACTTTGCCCTAGTTTCTTAACCAATCTATGACTTTTTTGCATACGATGGCATTGGTAGGACTCGTTCCGGACTTTTGAGGGTCCTCCTCTAAATTATTCCCCAATTTCTAGTTTTGGAGAAATGAAAAATTTATTATGGTATGACTGAACCCACAGGGCTGCCTACGTGTCTCCTCTTAGACAGGAATCAAGTCAAGCGTAGTTCAATAATATTAGATGTGAATAGCCTAAGCATAGTTTCTTTTGACTGCGTCTGAGTTGATTGGTTTTGGCTAAACTTCTTCGTCCATTTCGGCTCCTCATGTTAGCACTCTATGAACTATGTAAGGACCCTGCCAGTTGGGAGAGAATTTCCCTTTGGCTTCATCTTGATGTGGGAAGATCTTCTTCAGTACCAGCTGCCCTGGTGTAAACTGTCTTGGTTTGACCCTTTTGTTGAAAGATTTGGACATTCTGTTCTGATAAAGCTGACCATGACATACGATGTTCATTCTTTTTCCATCTATGAGGGTCAATTGCTCATAGCGGATCCTTATCCATTCTACATCACTGAGTTTGGCTTTTCCTATGATTCTTAAAGAAGGAATCTCTACCTCAGCTTGGATGACAGCTTCGGTACCATAAACCAGCATGTAGGAAGTTTCCCCGGTTAATGTGTGATTGTAGTGCGGTATCCAAACAAAGCAAAGGGTAGCTTTTCATGCCATTGCTTGTGGTTTTCTACCATCTTGTTTAGTATCTTCTTGATGTTTTAATTGGCAGCTTCTACGGCTCCGTTCATCTGAGGTTTGTAGGTTGTGGAATTCTTGTGCTTGATTTTAATAGTTTCACACATAGCTTTCATAATATCATTGTTGCGATTGGCGGAATTATCAGTAACAATGGACTCGAGGACTCCAAATCAGCAAACATACGATCTTTGAAAAAGTCTGCGATGACTTTCTTGATTATAGCTTTGTAGGATGCCACCTCTACCCATTTTGTGAAGTAGTCAATGGCTACTAGAAAAAACATGTGCCCATTTGAATCATTGGGATCGATAGGACCGATGACATCCATCCCCCAAGCAGCAAATAGCCAAGGTGAGCTTGTAGTGTTGAGCTCATTTGGTGGCACTTTTATCATAACGGCATGCACTTGACATTGGTAGTATTTGCGGATATACTGGACTCAATCTGTCTCCGTAGTCATCCAAAAGTAATCATCCCTAATTATCTTCTTGTCCAAGACAAAACCATTCAAATGCGGGCCGCAGATCACAACATGTATCTTCTCATGTTGTTTAGAAGCCTTTTTTATGTCAACACATCTTAGCAATCCCAAATCAGGAGTTCTTCTATACAACTTTCCTCCGCCATGGAAAAAATGATCGGACAATCTCTGAAGTGTGTATTTCTGTGTATTTTTCGCATGCTCTGGATATTCTTCTTTCGCCATATATTCTTTGATATCGTAAAACCAATGCTTCCAGTCTATTTTCTCTTCAACATGGGCATAATACGCTAGTTGATTATGAATTATCGCTAGGATGAGATAAATGAAATTCTTGTCCGGATGCTGTATCATAGATGGCAAAGGGTCCAATGCATTGGCAAACTCATTCTGAATTCTAGGAACACACCGAAATTCAATCTTTGTGAACCTCTTTCTCAATTCTTGTACGTGGTACAGATATGGCAATATCTTCGAATTGTTGGTAGCCCACTCTTCTTGTACCTAGTGCACATGCAAATTAGAATTACCGATTACCAACAGCTCCTAAATATTCATGTCGATTGCCATTTTGAGTACTAGTATGCAGGCCTGATACTCTACCACGTTGTTGGTTTAGGGAAATCTGAGTTTAGCAGATACCGGATAATGTTGACCTATTTCTGATGCCAAAACCGCTCCAATGCCCACTCCTTTGAAATTTGCAGTGCCATCAAAGAACATCCTACAACCATCGTATGATTCAGTAATGTCCTCTCCTACGAATGACACTTCTTCATCAAGAAAATATATTTTTAAGGGTTCGTATTCTCCTCCCACTGGAACTTCAGCAAGATAGTCTGCCAATGCTTGTACTATGACCGCCTTTTGAGTTACATAGATGACATCAAACTCACATAACAATATTTGCCATTTGGCTAACTTCCTAGTTGGCATGGGTTTCTGAAATATGTACTTCAGATGGTCCATCCTGGATATGAGGTACGTGGTATAAGCACAGAAGTATTGCCTAACTTTCTGGGCCGTCCAGGTTAAACACAGTAAATGCATTCCAGCATAGAGTATCGCACTTTATAAGGTGTGAATTTCTTACTTAGGTAGTATATGGCTAGCTCATTTCTCCCTGTCTCATCATGGTGTCCCAAAATACATCTGAAAGCTCCATCCAATACAGATAGGTAAAGTAGCAAAGGTCGTCCTTATTCCGGCGAGACTAAGACCGATGTTGTGGACAGGTACTCCTTGATTTTGTTGAAAGCTTTCTGACAGTCCTTTGTCCAACTTGTTTTAGTATCTTTTCTCGGAATCTTGAAGATAGTTCACATATTACTATGGACTGTGCTATGAAACGACTAATTTTTGTTTAGAAATCCTAGGAAGCTCATCACGTCCTTTTTGCTTCTGGGTAGTGGTAACTCCTGAATGGCCTTAACTTTAGACGGCTCTAGATTGATCCCTCAATGAATAACAATGAATCCCAATAATTTTCCTGTGGAAACCCCGAATGTATACTTTGCGGGGTTCAATTTTAAGTTGTACCTCCTTAACCTATTAAAGAACTTTCTCAAGCTCGCTATGTGATCCGTGGCTATCTTGGATTTGATAATGATGTCGTCCATATACAACTCTATTTCTTTATGTATCATATCATGGATGATGGTTGTCATGGCTCTCATGTAAGTAGCCCCAGCATTCTTTAGACCGAATGGCATCATCTTGTAGCAGTATACCCCCTATGGTATAATAAAAGTTGTTTTCTCTATATCTTCTTCATCTATCCCGATCTGGATATAACCCGCAAAGCAATCTATAAAGAATTGGAGTTCGTGCTTTGTGAAATTGTTGACCAGGATGTGTATGTTTGGCAGTGGAAAGTCGTCCTTGGGACTTGCTCAATTTAAGTCTCAATAATCAACGCATACTCTGACTTTCCCATCTTTCTTCAGAACTGGTACAATGTTGGCTAACGAGGTTGGGTACTCAACCACTCTAAGGACTTTAGCTTTGATCTTCTTAGTAACTTCCTCCTTGATTTCCAGGCTCATATCTTGTTTAAATTTCCTTAGTTTCTGCTTCACCGACAGACACATGGGATTGGTTGGCAATTTGTGAGCCACTATGGAAGTGCTCAAACCAGTCATGCCATCATATTACCATGCAAAGATGTCCTCGCACTCCTTTAAGAAATGAGTGTACTCCTCTTTATCTGTCGGTAATAAGTGAATGCTAATGCTAGTCTCCTGGACGGTTTCGGCATCTCCCAAATTTAGTGCTTTGGCTTCGTCCAGGTTGGACTTATGCTTATTCTCAAAGTTGTCAACCACCCTGACAACTTCCTCAAGTATTTTATATTCTTCATCCGTGTCACTATGCTTATATTGCTTTGCCTCATTACATGTCACAGTAACCAGAAAAGTAATAATAACGCTACAGAAAGAAAAAATGTAGAATATAATAATGAATAATAAATAGCAATGCATTTGATTGAAACTAAAACATCCAAACAATTACGGCTCGATGAGTCGAGAATTTATTTTGAAACATGTAAGTCATTAAAACAAAATTACTTAAAATCTTAGATGCCCAGAATGGCTAAAAATAAAAATCTGCCAACCTACATGGGGACTCGGCGGACCTGAGATGGTGTGGTGGTGCAGTTCCTGAGAACAGCTCCCTTCTCCACAATCTTAATACTGAGGCCTTCTTCTTCCTCCTTCTTAATATTGCACTACAATCCATGTCTTCGTCCTCCAGGAATAGATTTCTCAGCCCAGCTAAAGCCTTTTCTTCTGTAGTTCTCCATATTGTATCAGCTTGGTGAAAATGTGAACCAGATGTGGCACTGGTTTCTCAAGAGGGTAATAAGGTCCATGCCATAGAGGCGACCAATCATAACACTCGTACCATGTATACTAGTATTCGAGCCTGAAAGTAGTACCAAGACATTTTAGATGTATTGGTTTTGGTGATGCCTCGGAGATTCTTCCCATACCCCTTGCTAGGTTCATACCCTGACCATGCCAGTATGCTTTCTATTTTGTTGCTCCACAATTTGTTTTTTCTCAACGGGATTGACACGTTTGATGTGATGATATGTTTCCCCTCCTAGTCTTCTTCTATTCCCGATAATTGAGATGATTTGACTGGTATAAATGGGGTTACTCCTATCCCTATAAATGATCACCTCCTGGTGGTTCCATTCGAATTTTACAGCTTGGTGTAGTATTGAAGCTGCAACCCTAGCAGCATGTATCCATGGTTGGCCTAATTGAAGATTGTATGAAGCTGATACGTCAAGCACATGGAATTTAACATAAAACCAAGTTGGCCCTATCTGCAGAAAAAGATTAATCTCCCTAATCGTGGCCCTTTGAGATCCTTCAAAGGCTTTCGCGGTCATTTTTCTTGTCCGTATTTCACAGAAACCTTTACTCAATCTTTTCAAAGTATCCAACAGACAAATGTTGAGGCTTGAACCGCCATCGATCAGAAATTTGGTAATGAATTTGTCTTCAATTTGTACCGTGTTATGCAATGCGCAGTTATGATTCAACCTTTCAGGTGGTAGTTCATCCTCGTAGGAGATTATCTTGCGACTTTCCAGATATCTCTCTATAGGTGATATTTTTGAACACATAAGCTTCACTCAACACCTTCATCAAAGAATTCTTGTGTGCCTCTAAATTTTTAAACAGTGATAGGATGGATATCTGAGGTAAGATTTTGTTCAAATTATCAATAACGGAGTATTTCCTATCTTTTACTTTCCTCCAAAGGTCATCTGGTCCAATTTCAACGATAGGTTGTTTGGTAGCGGCATCCTTACATGGTCCTCCTAAGTATTCTGGTGTATAGATTTTTTTCAGTCCTATTCATTCCTTTTGCATCATCGAATTCCTCCATCTTTTCTTTCCTTTTTGCCGAGCCTCGGCAATGTAATCCCAGGGTATTGCTTTTGATTGAAAGGATGTGTAGTTGATACTGTAACTATGAAAGATGTGTCCAGTTACACTTCAAATGGAACAGGGGTGGCTGCAAGTGGAGCTACCTCTACCTCAAATGGAACCGATGCAGCTATATCAACCTCGACTGGCGACTGCGTCTGTACTATAATTGGGGTGTGTGTGAATGTAGGTTTAAGGTCATCGCCTTCTCGAATAATCCCTATTGACCCTTTAGAATTACATTCTACGTCTATCTCTATCACGTGTATTCCACCACCCCTATGATCCGGGAGAGGATTTTTGCGAACATTAGGTTCAACCTTTTTTGCATGTATGGTTGTCAATCAGTGTCTAGATTTTGCCTTTCAATGTGCGGCATTTGTTTGGGTTGACCCATTGGGATAGGTTTTCCACTACCACAGTTGGAATATGACTGACTTAAGCAGCAGTTTTTAACCTTTCATGCAGTTGGTTTATGGGTTCCAAAATAGCGGTGTATTACCTGGGTGGTTTGAGGTCATAATTGGTTGTGGTCTTGGGTAGCTTTGATGAGTTAGAGGTGACAGGAAATGAGATGTTTGGGAATCATAGGTGTGATAAACAGTGGCCGGTCAAGAATATCTAGAAGATGAGGGTTGATATGTAGGTGGAGGTACTTGGCATGTGGGTAGAGGTGTTTGGTATGTAAGTGGAGATGTTTGGTATGTGGGTGGAGATTTCGGTCCTTGGGCCACTATTTCTGCCCTGACATCCTTTTTCTTAGATATACCCCCTGACTTCAATGCTTTATTAGTGGCCTGCAATGCCTCAAAGTTTGTTACCATCCCGCTCTTGATGCCTTTTAGATCCTTTCACCCAGTTTGATGATTTCAGAGAGCTTATGGTTTTCAAAAACCATCAATATTTCATAAAATTGCAGATCATGTGCTCTGAAGAAGAAATTGTTCTTTTGTTCCTCATCCAAAGATGGTCTGACATTGGCCGCTTCCAACCTCCAACGATTAGCATACTCATGAAAAGTCTCGGTGGGTTTCTTCTTGAGGTTCTGAATGTAGAAAACATCTGGTGAATTTTCTGTGTTGAACATGAATCGATCCATGAAATTTGATGCCATACTCACCCAGTTGGACCATTTCTTAGGATCTTGGCTGATTTACCAGGACAATACATATCTTGTAAAACTCCTCATAAAGAGTTTCATCCGAATCATTTCATCCGTTCCGACCCCGACAAGCTTGTAACAATAGGTCCTCAGATGGACCCTGGGATCACCTATACCATCAAACATCACAAACTTGGGAGGTTTGTAACCCTCCAGCATTTGTACATTCGGTTGTATGCATAGGTCTTCGTAGTTCAGACCTTCTATCCCCGTGCCTCCTTCTACGCCTTGAACCCGGTTGGTCATCTTCTTGAGCTCCTTATCCAATTTCTTAATGAGCATATCCTTCTCAATAGATTATGATGCATATGATATGGGTTGAGGGGAGTGTGGTAGGGTTTCTACATATATAGGGTTGTTTGGGTAGCCTGGAATCTAAGTATGGTGGTGATCATTGGTGGAATTCTGTGTTCAGGAATGACTGGTGAAGTATTTTGTGGAATGTGCTATGTGTTTGGCAGGTATTGTGGTTGGATCATTTGATTTTGTGGTAGAGTTGTATAATGATGAGGCACAGTTGGCTTTTGTGGGAACTTGTTGTGCGTGTTTTGAGGTGGTGCAGCGTTCTGAGTTTTTGGATGACTGACGTTTGGCATGCTGAGTGTGAAGGATAAGTTTGCCACATTCTGGATATGCTCGAGCTCACTCTAGAGTTCCAGTTTTTTCTATTCGAGCCGTGAAACTACATAATTTGAGGCCTGAATACCCCGACACTTAGAAGTTTCTACGTGTTCAACCCTTATGTTGTTTTCCTTTGTGTTGCCATTCAAATCTTCCACTGTTGATTTTCCATTGCCTTTTGGTGGACTAGGAGGATGAGAAGGTGGAGGCCCCTGGATATTGTTTGATAAATTGATGATTCCAGTATGCATGAACCAACCTTTTTTGGGGAATAGGAATAATTAAAAAGAAAGATAGAAAAATAAAAGGTAGGCAAGTTAGTAATGATTCTGAAACGTTTGTGGTATATAAACACATATTGCGGGAAGGTATATTCGTTTCCTAATTTGGGAGCCTTGTTATGTCCAAGGTAGGCTTAGTGACAAAGAGATTTAAAGAACCTTAGATTCCACTAAATGACTTATTTCGTAATATAAAAATAGACGAATCCCAAAACGATACTAAGATAATAGAAATGTAAGTCATTATTGGCACTTGGTATTATTACATTTAGGAAAGCGAATAAATCTAGCATACTTGGTCCTAGAAGGACATTCCCCAGATTCGATCGTCCTGACTCCATCTTACAGGTTTCCCAGCTCACGCAGAACAAGCAATAGGTAGGCTCTAGCCAAATTTCCTCCTTCGCTTCCTTTAGCATTATGGCAATACTCAATCCTCTTTATGATTTTGCCCTCCATCTCCACCAAACATCACTCCACATACTCGAACCTTCTGTTGGAAGTGACAGCCATTTCCTTCCATTCGTTTATTAGCCTCATATTTGTCTCGTGAATTTCTCGGTGCTCACTCTTGGAGTCGTGGATCCTCTTGTGCAGTCTGTTGTATTTGACTTGAGTCTCAGTATCTTCATCTACGATCATATTCACTTGACTTGCTCCTAGCTTCACTATCCCATTTAGGTTGTCTTCTAACTATGTTGGGTAGAGAAGTTCACACCCAGCATGATACATGTTTGGTTCAATAGTGTTCTTTTCCATAACGATCTTGCAGTGCCACATGTGCTGAGCTTGACACTTGTAAGGGACGTTATCATCCTGAAAGTCTTCTCTGAAGTGACTCATCTTGGTAACCCTTAGTACAACCTGCTTCCTACCCCCTTGCCTCATAACTCAAATAGGGACATAAGGGTATATTCCTCTCAACCCAATCAACACTAAGTATGGAGCGTCCTTGGATTTGATGATGAACTCGTCTATTGGGAACCATTCAAAAATGCATTGCACTTGTTCCTCGGTCAGATTGTCGAAGAACTTTACCCACTCTTTGGCACTTTCCGATTGAGCAAACCTATCCGGAATGTAAGTCATCCGCTTGGGGTGGTGGAAGGAAACATGGTTGCTCCAAGAACTTCGCAAAAGTTCTTGGTGATACTAGGAGCTTCAAAGATGTTCTAATAACCACAACCGCAGCAACATGTTACAACCCTCGAAATGCCTGGTCCCGTTTTGATATCACTCCAGAGCCCTGTAGATGTAGGCTATGATCATGGGGACTACAATATATTTCTGTCCATTGATCCCTTCGTTCAAAGTCTTTGTGACCATGGCCAATGTAGTATGGATTATTTTCCTTTCATCAGAAAAACTATCAAGCCCAAGAAGCACACTGTTGATACCCAATTTTTCCCTATGTGTTTTTATACTCAAATACTTTCAAAATAGCATGTGTATACATATATAAGCATTCCCAAAAGTTTTGGTATTTTTCCTCAATTTTTAAGATTTCTTTAGAATCAATTCGTTGTCTATTTTTACAGTACAAAATCAAAAATTATTCCCAAAATTATCATTTTTTGGTGAATAGCGTATTTCATTCTCATATTTACAGCAAAATATAATTAACATGATTTTTGCGTATTTTTACAAATTTATTTGGAATTTCTAAAGCTAAATTTCATGAAATTGCAATTATAGTCTATTTTACAATTAACCGCATTTTATAATCATAAAATCATTTTTGGTATTTTTAGATTATTATTTATATATTATTAATTAGTTTTGTATTTTCAATTTGTTTTTCAAATCATTTTAACTATTTTTATAAAATAAAAAGGGGAAAATGGCTATTTAAATGCTAGCCAAAATTTATTGCAAACATAGCCCAATTGAACCCCAATTTTAACCCTATTTCAGACAACCCATATTCCAATTAACCCAACCCAATTTCAATTAAGACCCGACCCATACCCCATTCGGATACCCGGTCCAGCTGGGTTTTGATCTGAGCCGTTGATCAAATGAGATCAACGGCCCAGATTATATTACCCTAATTAAATCTAACGACCCCTCCACCCTACGACCCCTCATTTGCATAGAGACCGGTCTCTCTCTTAGACTCTTCGTCTCCTCCTTCTCTCTAGAACCTTCTAGATCTTCTTCGATGGGTCTCATCGCCTCTCCGGACAACTCCATCCTCCCTCCTCTCGACCTCCAGTCGCTAGGGAGCCTTTTCTTATTGCTTCTCTCTGAGACTTAAAGCCCCAGAGCTTCCACCATGAAAGACGGTCCCTGGAAACCTTGCTTGGCTTATCTCCGGCCTTCTCTCCGGTAGTTTTCCGTCCGATGTTGCTTTAAATGTCATTATTAGCAAGTTTCACGGCCAGGTTTCTCATCTCACTGATTTTATTGCAAACCCTAATTTTGCCTGAATCTCTTAATCTACGTCTTTTTAAATGATTTCTGGTTTAATCTTTGTGTTCTACACTACTTATTACTCGATACCTTTCATTAGTTCAAGTTTTTAAACGTTCTTGTTCCTCTTTTCAAAACTAGGGTTTCCGACCCCTTTTAAAATCACCAAGCTTTCTATTTCTTTGAGTGTTATACGATTATTCCTATGATTATGTGTTTGATTATATTCTAAACCTGTTTGTTTCTGAGTTCCATGCTTTAAACCTTTGATAGGGTTCCGACTCTCCACTTTTTATATGATTCCTTACTTAGGGTTCTTAGCTTTGTGACTATTGTGTTTAAATAAGTTTAAATGCTTCTCTTTATAGAATATTCTGTTAATTTCGAGCATCTCTTTAAATCCTTGATTTGTATGTGTTTTCCTTAAGGGTTCTTACATTGATTTTTCAAATTGTTTCCTTACTTGTGAGTTGCTTTCTATACTTGGTGTTGATTCCCTCTGATTTTTGGTCTTGTCCGTAATTCTTTGACTAATTTCAGAGTTGATTTACATGCTTACCATATTTGTGTACTTAAATATGTTATTCGAATGCTCAGCATATATTTTCCTTATTTGGAGCATTATGTACTTGGCCTTTATTACATGTTGCATGCTCATTAATCGACTGATTGATTCTTTCCCGATAATTTGTACACCTATTCAAATCATGAGTCCCTGATTTAAGGAAATTAGGACCTGTGATTGATTTAATTTGGTACTGTAATTATGTACCTGTTACTCTATTCCCCACTGTTTTCAAAAAACTATAAGTATTACTCTTCTTTTCTCACTTAACAGACACACACAAACATAGACAAGAAACTCATTACTCTGAATTCTCTCTCTCTTTCACACAAACATATTTGGTGCTCTCTTTGTTTCACATAATCTCTCTCACTTCTCTTGTGACTACTGGTTGCTCCACTATTTTGAAACTCAGGCTGAGTTTTACACTATTTCACTGCTCCATTATATTGCTGCTCACTTTTGCTATTGTTGTTATTTCTCTATACTGCTGCTCTCTCTGCACACCATCTTGCATACTATAACTCACCACTACCCTGCATTACTTTACCTTCAACTGGTATGTCTCCTATTTGATTTACAGCCCCAAAAGCAATATGTTTCTATTTGTGTTACACTTCCTTTTGTTTCTTGCATGCTTCTACTTATGGTTTTGTTGCTCTTACTGCAATTAGCATGCCTTTGTGCTGATTAATATAGTCTGGCATGCCTGTGTTTGTTTCCTGCATGTTTCTCCTTACTCCCCCTCACCCCTGTACTTTATTAGCATGTATTCAGGACCCTTTTAGCTATTAAGTAACCCTGAACCTTTTCCTGATGTGTGAATCTGTCAATCTAATGTTGTTAAGACCCTTACCCCTTTGTTTGAAACATGTCTGGTTATTGTGAAATACTTCTCTATGATGTTCAGTGTTCTTGCTTGTGGGTTATTCGTTCCCTTTCCCCCTGCCCCTGTTGGTTTTTACTGAGTACTGTGTGACTCTTTGCTTTCAAAACTGGTTCCATATTAACTGTTTTCAAAATCAATTGATTACTTTTTCTATCAAAAACTATTTTTTCATGTGAATCCTCTTTCAATTGTTTTCAACTCAACTTCTTCAAATCCTATCACAATCTCACTACTCCTAGAACTTAGATTATACCTCCTTAGTGTAAGCATTGCTTTGGGTATCCTGAGTACCCACTGAACTTTGACGCACAAGGCTGGTAATTCCACACTTGCACTTGTCAATGATGATTTGTCTTAGGTGCCTGGTATTGGCCAGGGTACCAAAGGACCCCTAGGGAACTCTGCCGCTCCCAAACCCTTGGTAAAGGCTATGAAACTCGAAAGAAGTGAGGTTGGAGATTTGGGCCTGGTTGAAGGTTCCCTATAGAATAACTTATTATTCTTTTCATTAACTGTAATTTTAATTATCTTGATCTATAATAACTTGTAATGAACAATTGGGATTTATAGTGAAATTGGGAGGGTATGCATGCTTAGTTTAAGGGTACGGGTAGAAAACATGCTTGTAGGGCTTTTTCTTATTTGTTCAATAGATATCCTGTCAAGGACATGCATCTCATACGACTAGAAATCCTGTTTTAGGCTCTTTTACATTTCAGCTTGTTATTTTACACATTTTTATAATCACAATCGGTTAATAACCAACAAGTTACTGTCATTGCTACTGCTTTTAGAGACCATGTTCTTAGGAGCCTTGTGTGCATTAGGTATCATGTCAATTAGGATTTTCGTTTGAGTTGCAAT
>MU784394.1:0-53952 GCA_026770625.1 Nicotiana glauca
TTATATATATATCTATATATATATATATATATATATATATATATATATATATGTATATTTTGGTGCTTTATCGAGTTGTGGATGTACTTTTAGGATGGTTTTGGTAGTTCTTTGATAGGTGGATAGTCCTAGTTACAAAGGAAACTCTGCCGAAATTTTTAAAAATTTAAGGAGTTAGTCAAATTCGGGGCTCTTGATATATTTCATATTGTGAGAAAGAAAAAGTTACTTAAGGATGACTAATGAGTGAACCTTGATCCTCATTCGAAGACGAACGATCCTAAGGGGAGAGAATGTAAGGCCCCGGAAAATTTTTTCCAAGTAATTTGAGATTTCGACTTGCCAAGGTAGGCTAATTATTTTATTTTGTGTGCAAATGAGGATTCATGATATAATGGGTATCAATTGGATATGTTAATAAACGTATAATTCATATTATAAGTGAATTGGTGTCTAAGGAGAGGCCTAAGTCTAAGCCAGGTTGGAAAAATTCATATTAGAAGTGAATTGGTGTCTAAGGAGAGGCCTAAGTCTAAGCCAAGTTGGAAAAATTCATATTAGACGAAATCTTTAAACGAGTGCGCACAATACCTCACTTTGAACAATCATATCTACAGTTATTTAATAATTTGTGTGATTCACAACCTATCAAATTAAATCCCTTTTATTCTAGTTTCCAATGCAACAAACCATTCGTCATTTGGAAGTGTATACAGAAAGTTATGACCATTTTACCGGACATGCGCCAGCAAGCCCAGGCGCGCGGCCGCGGGGTGGACTGCGGGGATCACTGCCTGGAACCGTGGGGTGGACCGCGGTGGAACACCGCGGACCATGGGGGAACATGTCAGATGTTTAGATACCCCTGGTTAGTGTAAAACCCAAAAGGGGTATCACCTTTCCTTCATTTTTGTCATTCAAGCTCGAATTTGGCAAGATTTCTTTATCCTCCCAAGACCTCCAACCCCTCCTATATTCAAGATAAGTAATCCTTATGATCTTGGTGTGAAATTCCATCATCTATACACTAATATTGATGAAATCTTTACATGAACACATAGATTTTTCAAGAAATTCCTTCAAGATCCCAAAGAAGGGTTTTGCAAGATTTCTTCCAAAAGGTAAATCCTACACCTTAGACTTACATATATGGAGTTATTATGGAAATATGAGTATGGATTGAGTATTGTAACTCATGGGATAGTGATTGGAAGCCATAGGTGCCTAACCTAGGTTGTGTTGGTATTGTAGAGATTGTGAGATGGGTTATTGAGGTATGATTCTTGGGGTAATAGTATTATGTATACATGCATGTATAAATTAGGTTTGTGGGAAGATTGATCTATATAAATAAATGAATATAGGGTTGGGGAAATGAAGTAAATCTTATAAAAGAGATTAAAAATCAAGATGCTCAACTAGTGTTTGATAAAATGCTCAAATGAGCTGAAACCATGAATACCTTTCTAATTTGTGTTCAATTTTATTATGTCTCAAAGTAGATTGGAATTGCTAGAATTTCCGGAAGGTTGTAATAACTTAAGGGAAGCTTAAACAAGGTATGTATGGCTAACTTTAACCTTTGTAAAGTCCCCTTGTTTGGTGTACGGGTAATTGGTATGTGTTTACTTATGTGGACTATTTGTAAATTCATGTGATTAATGTGCCTTGAACGTTGTTGGGAAAGTCTTCCGATAAGATGGTGCAAGTAAATGGCAACAAACCAAATGTGTAGGTGTGAATATGTTGGTGTGGTAAGAGCTGTGTAACAAATGATGGAAAGAAATCGTAATTGATGCAATTGAAACAACTGTGGTAATATCATATGTGGCCTATCATGGGCAATTATCATTGTGACTTAATTGTACATTGGGCTATTGTATATGATGGAAATGGTATTGATAATTATGGAAATTCTTTGTTAAATATTGTTGTTATTCCTTGAGAATTGTTGTTGTAGTTCTTGAGAATTGTTGTTGTTGTTGTTGTTCTTTGTGAATTGTTGTGGTTGTTGTATTGTTTGTGAGATGTGGTTGTCCGTTGGGATCGGGTTACGCACCGCAACACAAAATAATAAATTGTGGGTTGGGGTGATAAGGGTGGCCGAGGTAATAAGGGTGGAAAGTGATCGAAATCACTGTTGAAATGAAAATATGAGAAAGTTGTGAAATCATTGATGTGAGAATGTTGAAAGGGGAAACGGAGAGACTGTAAACCTGTTTAGCTTTATTTTTCCTTTCATGTGTATTAGATTGTGTATTCCATTACTACTTGTTACTTGTGTATGGTTTGAGTTGTGATCGAAATCACTATTGAAAAGAAATTATGAGAAAGTTGTGAAATCATTGATGTGAGAATGTTTAAAGGGGAAATGGAGAGACTGTAAACCTGTTTGGCTTGATTGTTTCCTTTCATGTGTATTTGATTGCTGATTCCATTACTACGTGTTACTTGTGTATGGTTTGAGTTTACTTAGGGCAAGGTTTGTTCATGCATACCAGTACAATTCAAATGTACTGACGTCCCTTTTGCCGGGGGCGCTACATTCGTCTTATGATTGTAGGTGGATCCATAGCAGGTAGTCCAGTCCATCGACCGTAGCTCTCCTTCACCTTCCGTCAGCTGTATTGGTGAGCCCCTTTCCTCTCGGGTCCCTGCGTGGCTCATGCCACTTTCTTTTTATTTCAGAGTCATGTTTTTGTTTAAAGTATAGCCGGAGCCTTGTTACCGGCATTCCTATATAACATTGCTCTTTAGTTATGTTTAGAGGCTCCATAGATAGGTGGTAGGTAGTGTCGGGTATTGGAATTAAAGTAAGAATGTTGATGTTCGACAAATATTTATAACTTTTGTAATATTTTGATATTTATGATTTAAGCTGCTAATGGACATGAAATGGAAGTTATTAATAAAACACTTGCTAAGTCTGATTAATGGAGTCCATCTCCTATTTATTCATGAATCGATTTGGGTAGAATGAAACCTAGCAGGCTTGCTCAGTCGGGTTCTCTCAGTTGAGCGCCGGTCGCGCTTCTCAATTTTTGGGGTGTGACATTAAAAATAAAAAAATAATAAAATATTCAGACATACTTATAGATGCATATATATGCTATTTTGAAAGTATTTTTCATATAAAAAATATACAGGGAAAAATTGGATATCAACAGTTACCCCTCTTTACCCGGGAATGATGAAAGAGTTGTTGGGTAAAGATATGATGGCCAATTTTGACCAAGCGAAAAGGTTTGACAAATTAGGTCACACCCTGACTTCTTAGTTGCCTACATACCCCTGGTCTTACAAGAATCATGCCATATGTAGTTTGGGATCCGTCGGCGGAGTATGCCGATGGAGACTTTCGAGAACAGACACAATATTCAGGGCGAGGGAATGGTTAAGGTTTGATATGGATACGGGAATTGGAGCGGGATCGATCCTGCCGAGATGGTCGTTACTTGCCGGTTTACCTGCAAATAAGCAATACAATCATATATTGTGCATAAATTTAAACATGATGCAGTTTCCCGTCGGACCATGATTTGGACGGTTAGAATGACGTCCTTAGACCATGATGTCCTGGGTGATGAAGTGTATAATAAAGGATTCGCAGGCCATGAAATGATTCTCTCAAGCTATGAGGATGATGCCTTTGAATAATGATATGAAAATATTAAAAGGGGTCCTCAGGCCATAACATGGCGTTCTCGGGCTATGAAAATGGTGCCTCCGAACAATGACGCCTTCAGATGATTTGGCGATCTTTCAGACCATGAGATGCGGTATTTGGTGATCTTGCAGCCCATGTAATGCAGTAGGTGGCGCTCTTTCAGCCATGCAAATAAGGTGGCAATCTTTCAGCTATGCAAACGTAGATAAGGTGGCGATCTTTCAGCCATGCAAATGCAGATAAGGTGGCGATCTTTCAGCCATGCAATGCAGTATGTGGCAATCTTTCAGCCATGCAATGCAGTAAAGGTGGCGATCTTTCAGCCATGTAATGCAGATAAGGTGGCGATCTTTCAGCCATGCAATGTAAATGAGGTGGCGATCTTTCAGCCATGCAATGTAGTAAAGGTGGCGATCTTTTAGCCATGCAATGAAGATAAGGTGGCGATCTTTCAGCCATACGAATGTAGATGGAGGTAAAGCTTAACCTCAGAAGGTAGAATGGTAGCCTTATGCAATGCGAAAATGCAGATGGAGACAGCGTTTAGTTCGAAAGGTAGAATGGTAGCCTTATGCGGTGCAGAAATGCAGATAGAGATAGCGTTTAGTCTCAGAAGGCAGAATGGTAGACTTATGCAAGAAATAAAATAGCAAATAGTAACAAAGCTTCGTTAGCTGATAGTAGAATGCGATATTATGACTGTTGGGAACATTGCGTCACACGGAATATCACCAGTGTGTATGGATGGCAAATGTGAGTAAGTGCGACAGTTCTGAGAGTTATATTCCTAAACGACATTTGTTTCGTGGGTGTATAATATGTGTGATTCTTTCATAATCCAAATTCCTGCGTTCAAAGAAAAATCATGAGTTTTGTAGGGGGAACGTTAGTTCGTATCCCTACAGATCTCGGCTTTGATCTAGTGATACTATGTGTATCATTTGGATAGCATTGCTAAAAAAATTAATTTCAATAATGATTTTGTAAAAGTATGACGTAAGTATATAATGAAGAAACAACTTTTAGATGAACCGATGATTGTGACGTGTTTCGAGACATTGCAACCTCTCTTGCTACGGAATTATGAGGGTCGTCCTCAAAATTCTGCCCAGTTAATGGGTTGGCACTTTTGACCATTACTTGCGATGATTGGCTGAAATTACCTCAAAATTTTGAGGTCCTCCTCAAAGTTCTGCCCCAGTTTCCAATTGTGGGGAGAAATGGAAATTTTATTAAATTGTGACCAAACCCATAGGGTTGCCTATGTATCCCCTCTTAAAAGGGAATCAGGTTAGGCGTATTTCAATTTACATCATATAGGAAAGTATAAAGATTACACACAGTAATGCTTGACTGTATCTAAGTTCATAGGCTTTGGCCAGACTTCTCTGTCCAATTCTACAAGTATGAGGGCTCCTCGTGTCAGAACCCGGTGAACCATGTATGGACCCTGCCAGTTGGGAGAGAACTTCCCTTTGGCTTCATCTTGATGCGGAAAAATTTTCTTTAACACTAGCTGCCCCAGTGTGAACTATCTCGGCTTGACTCTTTTGTTGAAGGCTCTGGACATTCTGTTCTGATAAATTAGACCATGACATACCGCAATCATTCTTTTTCCATCTATAAGAGCTAGTTGCTCGTAACGACTCTTCACCCATTCTACATCGTCGAGCTCAACTTCCTGTAAAATCCTTAAGGAAGGAATTTTTACTTCGGCAAGAATGATGACTTCTATACCATAAACCAGCATATAGGGGGTTGCCCCAGTTGATGTGCGGACCCTGGTGCGATATCCCAATAGAGTAAATGATAACTTCTCGTGCCACTGCTTATGCTTCTCCATCATTTTCCTTAGTATCTTCTTGATATTCTTGTTGGCGGCTTCTACGACTCTATTCATTTGAGGACTGTAAGCTGTAGAATTCTTGTGTCTGATCTTGAAGGTTTCACACATGGCTTTCATCAAGTCTCTGTTGAGACTCTGGAATACCGAATCAACAAAGTCGCGAACAAAGTCTGCCACGACTTTCTTAGTCACTGCTTTGTAAGATGTTACTTCGACCCACTTGGTGAAATAGCCAATTTCTACCAGAATAAATCTATGCCCGTTAGAAATAGTGGCTCGATTGGTCCAATAACATCCATTCCCCAAGCGGCGAACGACCATGGTGAGCTTGAGCTCATTTGGAGGTACTTTTATCATGTATGTATGTATCTGACAGCGATGGCATTTCCGGACATACTAGATGCAGTAGATTTCCATAGTCAACCAAAAGTAACCAGCTTAGAGTATCTTCTTTGCTAAGACAAAGCCGTTTATATGTGGACCACAGGTCCCAATGTGGATTTCCTCTAGCATCTTGGATGCTTCTTTTGCGTCGACACACCTTAACAGTCCCAAATCAGGAGTCCTCTTATACATGATTCCTCCATTATGAAAATATTATTGGACAACCTCCTAAGTGTGCGCTTTTGAGTAGGATTTGCGAGTTCTTGGTATTATCCTTTTGCCAAATACTCATTGATATCATGAAACCAAGGCTTTCCATCTACTTCTTCTTCGACGCGGGCACAGGAAGCTGGCTTATCATGGATCTTTACTGGAATGGGATCAATGAAGCTTTTGTATGGATGTTGTATCATAGACATCAAGGTAGCCAATGCATCAGCGAATTCATTCTGGACTCTAGGAACATGTTGGAACTCTGTCTTCGTGAACCTTTTCCTGAATTCTTGTACATGATACAGATACAGGAGTATCTTGGAGTTCTTTTTTGCCCATTCTTCTCGGACCTGATGTTAGAGTAGGTCTGAATCTATGATCACTAGCAACTTTTGAATGTTCATGTTAATGGCCATCTTGAGCCCAAAGATGCAGGCTTCGTATTAGGCCATGTTGTTGGTACAAGGGAACCTGAGCTTGGCAGATACCAGATAATGGTGGCTGGTTTCTGATACTAGGACTGCTCCTATGCCAACTCCTTTGAAGTTTGCCTCTCTATCAAAAAACATTCTCCAACCACCATAGGATTCTGCAATGTCTTCTCCACGAATGATACTTCTTCGTCAGGAAAATACGTCTTCAGGGGTTCGTATTCTCCATCCACAGGATTTTCAGTAAGGTGATCTGCTAGTGCATGTCCCTTCATGGCCTTATGAGTTACGTAGACAATGTCAAATTCACTCAACAGGATTTGCCACTTGGCCAACTTGCCAGTGGGCATGGGCTTCTGAAAGATGTACTTCAAAAGATCCATCTTTGATATGAGATATGTGGTATAGGCACAGAAGTAATGCCTCAGCTTCTGAGCTACCCAAGTTAAAGAATAGCAGGTGCGCTCTAACAGAGAATACCGGGCCTCATACAGGGTCTTACTAAGGTAATAGGTGTCCTGCTCTTTCCTCCCCATTTCGTCATGCTATCCCAGAACGCAACCGAAAGATCCATCCAATACTACAAGAGAGAGTAACAAGGGCCTACCTGGTTCAGGCGGGACTAAGACTGGTGGTGTTGACAGGTATTCTTTGATTCTTTTGAAGGCTTTTTAGTAGTCCTCAGTCCATTTGGTAGCGGTTTCCTTTTTCAACATCTTAAAGATTGGCTCACATATAACTGTAGACTGTGCTATAAACTGGCTGATGTAATTAATTCTCCCCAAGAAACTCATCACGCCCTTCTTGTTCTTTGGCAGTGGCAATTCTTGAATAGCTTTAACTTTTGATGGATCCAGCTCTATGCCTCGATGACTCACAATAATTCCAAGTAATTTCCCAGTAGGAACCCCAAATGCACACTTTGCAAGATTCAGTTTCAGGTTTTACCTTCGCATTCTATTAAACAACTTCCTCAGATCATCCATGTGATCAGTGGCCAAGTCCGGAAGAAGAAGAATTAGTTGCCATTTTCTGAAGGGAAAATGTAGTAGTTAAATTTTTTAGTTGCAGTTGATTTTGTAGAAAGTTTATAGACAAATTGTTACTTATGAGTAAGCTTGTTGAAGTTTAATTGTAGCAGATTTGTGCTACAATTATTTTACCCTATGTTTTGTTATTTTATCCCGAATACTAATGCTAACAATAGGAAATATTCTATTGTTTTTATCTTGATTAGTTGAAAGTTATTAGTACTTGATCTCATTAACGTTGGCATAAAACTCCTTTAGAACTTAATTATCATGTAGTTATTCTGTCAAACGCCAGATTATGCAGTTATTTTTTAGCTTTTTTGTAGATAACTTGTAAAAATCATTGTTCCCTAATGGTTTGTGATACAAATAATTAAGTAATTGTGTGCTATAGATATAAATCATTCATAATCCTATCAAGTTATGAAAGTCTGAACTCAATATAGTCAGTAACTAAACAAAACAAATTCAAACCAACTACATTAAGAGTTGAAATCATTTTATTATAGGAAACAGTCTTTACGTAATATATCAACACAATTACTCCTCAACTATAATTCTCCTGAACAACTCAATACTTTTTATCAAATAATATGTTGGCTATATCATATTTTATTTCTTCTTGCGAGCATTCTTGCAAGATATTTTGTTATGCCCTTCTATTCCACAGTTTCCACATGAAACTTTGTACTTCTTTGCATTTACTTCATTATGTGTTTTGTATCTTATTTTTGAGGTCTTCCTGGTTGTCTTTTCTTGGTAGGTGAATTTACAACTTCTACGACTATATGTTGTGGCATATTCCATTTACTTTTATTAGGCAGCGGGTCTACTGGTATTTCATAAGTATGCAAGAGGCTCTCCCTCGTGTAATAAAGAGAACAATATTTTTCATAAGACTCATCCATGTTCCTTAAAGCAGCCAAAGCATGTGGACAAGGAAGTTCATCAAGCTGAAATTGTCCACATTTACATCTCTTATTTTCAAGACAAATAATATAGCACCTCACGCCATCTAGCACTGTATGGATGTAAGCTATTGAAGCCCTCACCTATAATTACAATACAATAACACAACAAATTATCAACAACATATACAAAATAACAACAACTATCCAACAATTTATATACAATATCTGTTAATATTTTAGTTTGATGCAATAATTGATCAGATTTTATTGGATATGGCTTACTTTAAGCTTCTGCGACAATGTTCGATTGTCCTCCAACTCTTTGTTGAATTAAAATCCAAGGTATGTGAATGTACCCTTTTCTTTCAATAACTTATCATTAACCCATCGTTCAAGAAGAGTTCTCATGTACTCTAGTAGTTCTACTATCGGCACCTCTCTTGTATCTTTTGTTACCGCATTCAATGACTCTGAAATGTTTGATGTAATAGTCCAAGTTCTATTCATTGTAGCATGTACTCGTGACCATCTGTGATAGCCAATATCGTATAAGTATGGTTTAACATGCATGTCGATCTCTTCAATCTTTGACATTCTTTCCTTAAATTCTTCAAGCGTGTATGATCGTGCCGTGGAAAAGTATAATTCGCTTAACTTTAGATGACTTTCTTGAACTTTGACCTTATATTTGTCCAAATATGCCACATGCAAGAATAATGTGGCATACAGGTATAAAAAATAGATGTTGCCTTCATGATACCCTCATTCCAATCAGAAACAACGCACATATTTGGTCTTTCACCATATGCATATTTGAATTGCTCAAAAACCACTTTCATAGTGCCTCATTTTTTGAATCAACAACAACATATGCGTGCGCAGTCCTAGCGCGTAGCCGGAAAGCTTAAATATGAATTCTATGAGAAAAATGCTAAATTCTGATATTAAAATGAATAAATTTGACTTCAGTCAATATTTTGGGTAAACTGACCCAGACCCGTAATTTGACGGTCCCGGAGGGTCCGTAGGAAAATATGTGACTTGGGCGCCGGAATCAAATTCTAAGGTCTCAAGCCCGAGAAATGAATTTTTGTGTGAAAATATTTTCTAGAAATAATTAAGGAAATTAAAAATGAAATTTGATTAGAATACTATGGTATCGGGCCTGTATTTTAGTTTCGGCGCCTAATACAAGTCTTATATATGATTTAAGTACTTTCTGTAAAGTTTGGTTGAAAACGGACGTTGTTTGACGTGTTTCGTACTTAAATTGGGAATTTGATGTTTTATGAAAATTTGGAAGGAATCATGAAATTTGACGCTTAATTCGATGTATATGATGTTATTTTGGCGATTTGATCACACGGATAAGTCTGTAGGATGTTTTTGAGGAAGAGTGCATATTTGGTTTGGAGCACCGAGGGCTCGGGTGAGTTTTAGATAGGTGTCGGAGTTTATTTTGAACTTAAAAAAATTTGGTCTTCAGTTCTGGTATCTTCGCATTTGCGAAGAAGTTCTCATTTGTAAGTCAATTTTTAAGTCAATTTTTGATCATTTGTAAGTCAATTTTTACTCTATTCTTTCAATCACTAATATCATTTAACATGCTTTCAACTTAAAATCAATGATTTTCATAGGTGAAATTGGGGGTTTTGCTAGAACCTAGGTTTTTCTAAAATTGGGGATTTGGACCTCAATTTGAGGTCTGATTTCAAAACAATTACATATTTGAGTTCATGGGGGAATGGGTAACCCGGTTTTCGTTCGAACCTCGGGTTTTGGCCACATGGGCCCGTGGGCGATTTTGGAATTTTTGGGCAAAACTTTGAGAAATTTATTTTTATGCATTCAAATTGATTCATTTAGTGTTTATTAAAGTAATTAAGTGACTTGTGACAAGATTCGAGCGGATTGGAGGTGAAATTATCGGGTAATGGGATAGTTGAGGCTTAAGTTGAGTTCAAAGCATCGAGGTAAGTGTTTGGTTTAACCCTAGCTTGAGGGATTAGGAGTTGAGTCATAATTGCTACTTGTTTTATGTTGAGTACGATGTATGGGCATGGTGACGAGTATCCATGCGTCGGTATCGAGCATGACCGTGAGTCTTAATTGGATAATTGTGTACCCTTGTTTGATCCTATGAAAGTTATGACTGAATATTGGTATTAGTTGTGCCAAGAAGAAATGAATAGGATTGGTTATAACTGACTCTCCCTTGTCGGGATGTTTGACTTGTTGTTATTGTCCCCTTGCCGGGAAGAGTATTAATTTGATTGTTCTCTTGTCGGGATTATATTGTTTATTATGTTGAAAATAAAGGGAGCGGGTGGTATGCCTACCACAAGGGATATTGAAATGGGAGCAAGTGGTACGCCTACCACGAGTGATATTGAAATAGGAGCGGGTGGTACGCCTACGACAAGTAATATTGAAATGGGAACGGGTGGTACACCTACCACGAGTGATATTGAAATGGGAGCGGGTGGTACGCCTACCACGAGTGATATTGAAATGGGAGTGGGTGGTATGCCTACCACGAGATATTGAGAAATTGGATCGGGTTGCACGCCTGCAACGAGATGAGTTGAATATGAAAATTGCCTTATCTCTTCATTTGATGCTAAAAGCTAAACTGTAGTTGTACACTTTATTATTTCTGATATTTTATTTCTATATGTTGCCCCTGAAACATGCTCATTTCCCCATCTTAAACTGTTATTTCTGTGTGGTACTTGTATATATATCTGCACAGGTTTATCTGGAGTCTAGTCCTAGCCTCGTCACTACCTCACCGGGGTTAGGCCAGACACTTACCAGCACATGGGGTCGGTTGTGTTGATACTACGCTCTATGCTCTTTTGCGCAGATCCAGGTCTTGGTAAGCAGTGCTAGTAGTACTGGAGCCAACCTTTAGTATAGTGAGACACCGAGGTAGCCTTGCAGGCGTCCGCAGGCCCGGCATCTCCCCTATTCTTTACTTTAGTCTGTTATATCATTGTACTCGAGACAAACAGCTTTGTTTCTTTCAGACATTGTATGTAGTACTCTTAGTAGTTTGCGAGTGTTGTGAAACTAGTCTTGGGTAGAGGCTTATATGGAATTTTTTGCATTTCTATTCAGTTTTATATAATATAAAGACTTTCGCTTAATTATTTAATTTTGTTGCTTTTGTATTATTGCCAATAATTGTTAAAAGGGATTATGTTATAATGAAAAAGTAATTAAATTTGGCTTGCCTAGCTCTCATTAGTAGGCGCCATCACGACTCCCGAGGGTGGAAAATATGGGTCGTGACAAGTTGGTATCAGAGCTCTAGGTTGCATAGGTCTCACAACTCACAAACAAGCTTAGTAGAGTCTGAGGGATCGATACAGAGACATCTGTATTTATCCCCTAGAGGCTACCGAGTTAGGAAAAGTTTCACATTTGTTCTTTCACTGTCGTGCGGTTTGGTTTCTCAATGCTAATTAAACTTCTACTCTGTTCTTTCGTAGATGTCGAGAACACACGCTTCCTCATCTTCCAATCAACAGTCCGAGCCCCAGGCAGCTTCCGCTAGGGGCAGAGGACGAAACCGTACTAGAGGTCGAGGTAGGGGAAGAGCTCAGCCCCAAGCAGTACCACCAGTAGCGGAGCCTCAGGTTGACTATGACGAGGAGTTTCCGGCCCTAGTCCCAACAGTTCCGGTGGGCCTAGCTCAGGTCCTAGAAGGGTTTATTGCTACCCCAGTTATTCAGGACGCCCTAGTCCGATTGATGGGTCTCATAGAAAGTGTTACCCGAGCAGGTTTACTTCCTGTAGCACCAGCTGTCTCTCAGGCTGGCGGAGGGGCCCAGACTCCTGCTACTTGTACTTCGGAGCAGGTTGCTCCCCAGGTTACGGCTCCAGCAGTTCATCCACTTGGAGCAGCTCAGCCGAGTGTGGTAGACCAGGCAGGTGATAGGGCAGTTATGTCTGCCGATGCTTTATGGAGATTGGATAGGTCCACCAAGCTCTTCACTACTACTTTTAGCGGTGCATCTACCGAGGATCCTTAGGATTATCTGGACAGCTGCCACAAGGTTCTTCAGAACATGGGCATTATTGAGACCAATAGAGTTGATTTCACTACATTTTACCTATCTAAATCCGCTAAGACTTGGTGGAGGGATTTCTGTTTAGCTAGACCAGCAGGGACTCCAGCCTTGACATGTAATAAGTTTTCAGTGTTGTTTCTGGAGAAGTTTCTCCCTATCACACAGCGAGAGGCCTATCGGAGGCAGTTCGAGCATCTCCATCAGGGATCCATGTCAGTCACTCAGTACGAGACAAGGTTTATTGAGTTGGCTCGCCATGCTATTGTCATACTTCCCATTGAAAGGTAGAGAGTGAGACGGTTTATTAATGGACTCATCAGCCTATTCGTCTCTAGATGGCTAGAGAAGCGGGGAGTGATATCACTTTTCAGGAGGCAGCTAATGTGGCCCAGGGGATCGAGATGGTATTGCCACAGGGGGTGGTCATAGGACAGACAAGAGGCCCCGTCAGTTAGGCCGATTCAGTGGTGCCTCATCTGGATGCAGAGATTCGTATGATAGGGGTCAGCCTTCTAGGCCTTTCCAGTCAGCCCTCTAGGTTTCTCAAGGTGCCCCAGGTGATCGTAGTTTGCATGGGCAGTATTCTGACCAGCAGTCCTATAGTGCACTATCAACACCTATCAGTGCACCGCCACTTTAGAGTTTCTAGGGTCGTCCACCGAGGGCTTGTTTTACTTGTGGAGACACGAGGCATATTGCTGGGTATTTCCCTTAAGCTTCGAGCAGTTCTCAGCAGTAGGGTCCCCGTCCTATGATTCAGGCACCAGATGTTCCATAGGCCGCCCATCCAGCTAGAGGCGAGGGTAGGGGTACTAGAGGTGGAGGTAGAGGTCATAGAAGTAGAGCTCGGACCGCCAGAGGTGGAGGCCAGCCAGCAGCAGGCCGTCCCAGAGAGGCAGACCAGAGTGGTAGGGCACAACCCGATGTTATGCTCTTCATGCTAGGCCCGAAGTAGCGGCTTCAGATGCGATTATTACAGGTATGGTTCTGGTTTGTGATAGAGGTGCTTCAGTGTTGTTTGATCCGGGTTCTACATATTCGTATGTGTCATCCTATTTTGCCCCGCATTTGATCATGCCTAGTGATGCATTGGGTATTTCTGTGTATGTGTGTACGCCGTTCGGAGATTTCATCGTGGTCGATCTAGTCCATCTCTCTTGTGTTGTGGTGATTGGGAGTTTGGAGACTCATGTAGATTTGTTGCTTTTAGATATGGTTAACTTTGATATTATATTAGGGATGGACTATTTATCACCCTATCACGCTATCTTGGACTGCCATGCCAAGACTGTGACCTTAGCTTTATCGGGTATGCCTCGCTTAGAGTGGAGAGGGACTCCAGGTCATTCTACTTGCAGTGTCAAATCGTATGTGAAGGCTCGGTGTATGGTCAAGAAGTGGTGTTTGGCTTATTTAGCTTATGTTCGAGATTCTAGTGCTGAGGTTCCCTCTATCAATTTTGTGCCTGTTGTTTGTGAGTTCCCTGATATTTTTCCTTCAGAACTACCGGGTATGCCACCCGACAGGGATATTGATTTCTGCATTGACTTGGTTTCGGGCACTCAGCCTATTTCTATTCTGCCATATTGTATGGCCCCATCGGAGTTGAAGGAGTTAAAATAATAGTTGCAGGATTTGCTTGAGAAGGGTTTAATTAGACCCAATGTCTCACCTTGGGGTGTACCGGTGTTATTTATCAACAAGAGGGATGGATCCATGAGGATGTGTATTGATTACCGGCAATTGAACAAGGTAACAGTCAAGAATAAGTATCCACTGCCGAGGATTAATGATTTGTTCGACTAGCTTCAGGGTGCCAGGGTATTTTCCAAGATTGTCTTAAGATCTGGCTACCATCAGTTGAGGATTAGGGCATCTTATTTCCCTAAGATAGCTTTCCGCACTCGATATGGGTATTATGAGTTCTTAGTTATGTCATTTGGGTTGACAAATGCCCCAACAGCTTTCATGGACTTGATGAACCGAGTGTTCAGGACTTATTTGGATTCATTCGTGATAGTGTTCATTAATGATATATTGATATACTCCCGCAGTCAGGAGGAGCACGAGAAGCACCTTAGAGTGGTTCTTCAGGCTCTAAGGGATAGTCAGCTATATGCTAAGTTCTCGAAGTGTGAATTCTGGTTGGGTTCGGTTATGTTTCTTGGTCATGTTGTATTAGCAGAGGGTATTCGGGTGGACCCGAAGAAGATAGAAGCAGTCAAGAACTAGCCTAGACCAGCATCAGCTATACAGATTTGGAGTTTCTTGGGGTTGGCACGCTACTATCGATGGTTCTTGGGGGGATTTTCATCTATTGCAGCCCCAATGACAAGATTGACCCAGAAGGGTGCCCAGTTTAGATGGTCAGATGAGTGTAAGCCAACCTTTCAAAATCTCAAAGCAGCTCTGACTACGGCACCGGTGTTGGTTTTGCCCACAGGTTTAGGGCCCCTATATAGTTTATTGTGACGCTTCATGTATTAGGCTTAGAGCAATGTTGATGAAGGATGGTAAGGTCTTTACCTATGCTTCGAGATAATTGAAGATTCATGAGAAGAACTATCCAGTGCATGATTTAGAGTTGGCAGCCATTGTTCATGCATTGAAGATTTGGAGGCACTATTTGTATGGTGTGGTGTGTGAGGTGTTCACTGATCACAAGAGTCTTCAATACTTGTTCAAGCAAACGGAGTTAAATTTGAAGCAAAGATGGTGGTTGGAGTTGTTGAAGGATTATGATGTCACCATTTTATATCATCCGGGGAAAGCCAATGTGGTGGTCGATGCTTTGGAAGTCAGCCAGTATGTGTAGTCTTGCTTATATTCCGGTCAGTCAGAGGTCGCTTGCTTTGGATGTTCAGGCTTTAGCCAATTAGTTCATGATACTAGATATTTCTGAGCACAATCGTGTGTTAGCTTGCACGGTCGCTAGTTCTTCATTATTGGAGCGTATCCGTGATCGGTAGTTTGATGATCCCCATTTGTGTGTCCTTAGAGACACGGTGCAGCGAGGAGGTGCCAAGCAGGTTACCTTAGATGCGGATGGAGTTTTGAGATTGTAGAGATGGGTTTGTTGCCCAATGTGGATGGCTTTGAGAGTTGATTTTAGAGGAGGCCCATAGTTCCCGGTACTCTATTCATCCGGGCGCCGCGAAGATGTATCAGGATTTGCGGCAACATTATTGGTGGTGTAGAATTAAGAAGGATATCGTAGCATATGTGGCTCATTATTTAAATTGTCAGCAGGTTAAGTACGAGCATCAGAGGCCTGGTGGTTTACTTAAGAGGATTGAGCTTTCCGAGTGGAAGTGGGAGCGGATCACTATAGACTTCGTTACTGGACTTCCGGTGACTCGGAAGAAGTTCGATGTTATGTGGGTCATTATTGATAGGTTGACCAAGTCAGCGCATTTCATTCATGTGGCAGTCTCCTATTCTTCTGAGAGATTAGCTGAGATTTATATACGAAAGATTATTCGCCTTCATGGAGTGTCGCTGTCTATCATTTCAGACCGGGGTACGCAGTTTACCTCGCGCTTCTGGAGAGTAGTTCAGTGAGAGTTGGGCACACGGATTGAGTTGAGCACAGCATTTCATCTCCAGATGGACCGGCAGTCCGAGAGGACTATTTAGATTCTAGAGGATATGTTTCGATCTTGTGTTATTGATTTTGGAGGTTCGTGGGATCAGTTCTTGCCTTTAGCATAGTTTGCCTACAACAACAGCTGCCAGTCGAGCATCCAGATGGCTCCTTATAAGGCTTTATATGGTAGACGGTGTCGATCTCTGGTTGGATGGTTTGAGTCGGGGGAGGCTTGGTTGTTAGGTACAGATTTAGTTCAGGAGGCCTTGGACAAGGTCAAGATCATTTAGAATAGGCTTCGTTCAGCTCAGTCTAGGCAGAAGAGTTATGCAAATCACAAGGTTCGAGATGTGGCATTTATGGTTGGTGAGCGGGTATTGCTCAGAATGTCGCCTATGAAGGGCGTGATGAGATTTAGGAAGAAGGGCAAGCTTAGCTCTAGGTTCATTGGTACGTTCGATATTCTTGACCGAGTGGGAGAGGTGGCTTATAGACTTGCAATGCCGCCTAGATTATCAGTCGTGCATCCAGTTATTTATGTATCCATGCTTCGGAGGTATCATGGTGATCCAACCTACGTGTTAGATTTCAGCACTGTCCAGTTGGACAAGGATTTGTCTTACGAGGATGAGCCGGTAGCTATTCTAGACCGGCAGGTTCGTCAGTTGAGATCCAAG
The DNA here is from genome assembly GCA_026770625.1 of Nicotiana glauca. Classification (NCBI taxonomy): domain Eukaryota; kingdom Viridiplantae; phylum Streptophyta; class Magnoliopsida; order Solanales; family Solanaceae; genus Nicotiana; species Nicotiana glauca. Next base: position 16,823 of record MU784394.1, read on the forward strand.
AGTTTCCCTTCTGTTCATGTTTAGTGGAGAGTTCAGCCTCTTGAGGCATCGACCTGGGAGTCCGAATCCGATATGCGGAGCCGTTATCCTTATCTTTTCCCCGACTCAGGTACTTCTTTCTTTTGTCCGTTCGAGGACGAACTGTTATTTTAGAGGTGGAGAATGTGACGACCCAAAAGGTCATCACCTGTTTTCTTACCCATTTTGTACTTTTAAGGCCTTGCAAAACCTTATTTAGAGTTACCTCGATTTGCGTGCACAGTTTGGGCACATAGCCAGAAAGCTTAAATATGAATTATGTGAGAAAAATGCTAAATTTTGATATTAAAATGAATAAATTTGACTTCGTTCAACATTTTGGGTAACAGACCCTGACCCATAATTTGATGGTCCCCGAGGGTCCGTAGGAAAATATGCGACTTGGGCGTATGCCCGGAATCGAATTCCGAGGTCCCAAGCCCGAGAAATAAATTTTTATGTGAAATTGTTTTTTGGAAATAATTAAGGAAATTGGAAATGAAATTTAATTAGAAGACTATGGTATCGGGCCCCGCATTTTGGTTCCGATGGCCGGTACAAGTCTTACATATGATTTAAGCACTTTCTATAAAGTTTAGTTGAAAACGGACGTCGTTTGACGTGTTTCGGGCTTAAAATGGAAATTTGATGTTTTATGAAAATTTGGAAGGAATCATGAAATTTGAGGCTTAATTCGATGTATATGATGTTATTTTGGCGATTTGATCGCACGGATAAGTCCGTAAGATGTTGTTAAGGTTGTGTGCATATTTGGTTTGGAGCCCGAAGGCTCAGGTGAGTTTTGGATAGGTGTCGGAGCACATTTTGAACTTAAAAAAAAATCTGGTCTTCAGTTCTGGTATCTTTGCATTTGCGAAGAAGTTCTCGCAAATGCGAGAAAAGGGGGAAATTGCACTGGGTCGCAAATGCGACCTTTTGGATCGCAAATGCGAGGGAGGCCAGGTCGCAAATTTGACTTTTTGTTCGAAAATGTGAACACTGGGCTTTTCATGTTCGCATTTCCTATATTTGGTTGCGATTCGCAATTGCGGACCCCAGTTGACAATTCCCATATCTGCAACCTGCATTTTTCATACTTAGTCGAATTTTGGACCATTTTTCACCCCACTTTCAAAACACAACTCCCTAGGAGATTTTCCAAGAAACAAGACTTCTTCCAAATCATTTGTAAGTCAATTTTTACTCAATTATTAACATCATTTAACATGCTTTCAACTTAAAATCAATGATTTTCATGGGTGAAATTGGGGTTTTGGGTAGAACCTAGGTTTTTCTAAAATTGGGTATTTGGACCTCAATTTGAGGTCCCATTTCAAAACAAATTACTTATTTGAGTTCGTGGGGAAATGGGTAACCAGGTTTTGATTCGAACCTCGGGTTTTGGCCACGTGGGCTCGGGGCGATTTGGAATTTTTGGGCAAAACTTTGAGAAATTCAATTTTATGCATTCAAATTGATTCATTTAGTGTTTATTAAAGTAATTAAGAGACTTGTGACTAGATTCGAGCGGGGATGAGGTGGAATCAGGGGGTAAAGCGATAGTTGAGGCTTGAGTTGAGTTCAAAGCATCGAGGTAAGTGTTTGGTTTAACCCTAGCTTGAGGGATTAAGAGTTGAGTCATAATTGCTACTTGTTTTATGTTGAATACGACGTATGGGCATGGTGACGAGTATCCATGCGTCGGTGTCGAGCATGACCGTGAGTCTTAATTGGATAATTGTGTACCCTTGTTTGATCCTATGAAAGTTGTGAATGAATATTGGTATTAGTTTTGCTAAGAAGAAGTGAATAGGATTATTTATAGCTGACTCTCCCTTGTCGGGATGTTTGACTTGTTGTTATTGTTCCCTTGCCAGGAAGAGTATTAATTTGATAGTTCCCTTGCCAGGATTGTATTGTGTATTGCGTTGAAAGTAAAGGGAGCGGGTGGTACGCCTATCACAAGTGATATTAATATGTGAGCAGGTGGTACGCCTACCACAAGTGATATTGAAATGGGAGCGGGTAGTACGCCTACCACGAGTGATATTGAAATGGGAGCGAGTGGTACGTCTACCACGAGTGATATTGAAATGGGAGCGGGTGGTATGTCTACCACGAGATATTCAGAAATGGGATCGGGTTGCATGCCTGCAACAAGATGAGTTGAATATGAAAGTTACCTTATCTCTTCATTTGATGCTAGAAGCTAAACTGTAGTTGTACGCTTTATTATTTCTGATATTTTATTTCTGTTTTTTGCCCCTGAAGCATGCTCCTTTCCCCAACTTAAACTGTTATTTCTTGCTATTTCTCTATGCTACTTGTATTTATATCTGCATAGGTTTATCTAGAGTCTGGTCCTAGCCTCATCACTACCTTGCCGGGGTTAGGCCAGACACTTACCAGCACATGGGGTCGATTGTGCTAATACTACACTCTGTGCTCTTTTCCACAGATCCAAGTCTTGGTAAGCAGCAGCAGCAGTAGTACGGGAGCCAACCTTCAGTTTTGTGAGACACTGAGGTAGCCTTGCAGGCATCCGCAGGCCCGGTGTCTCCCCTATCCTTTACTTTAGTCTGTTATCTCATTGTACTCGAGACAAACAGCTTTATTTCTTTCAGACATTGTATGTAGTACTCTTATTAGTTCGTGAGTATTGTGACACCAGTCTTAGGTAGAGGCTTATATTGAATTTTTCGCATTTCTATTCAGTTTTATATAATATAAAGACTTCCGCTTAATTATTTAATTTCATTTCTTTTGTATTATCGCCAATAATTGTTAAAAGGGATAGTGTTATTAATGAAAAAGTAATTAAATTTGAGGGTGTGAAATCCGGGTCGTGACAATGCGAGTGGTAACATGCTACCTATTATATGTGGCAAAAGGTATTCAATATCCATCATAAAACTGTAGATAGAGAAAAATACATACAAATAACAAATTTTCTATAATATATCTACAATACCTGCTGCATCCATTGTGATAGTTGTTAGCATTATTCCCCTGTATGCTGACTTGAAGAAGGTCCCATCAACTAATACAACTGGCCTACAATATTTTCAACTATTGATTGGCGTACTAATCGCAACAAATGCATTCAAGAAACAGCTATCATTGGTCTTCTTCAATTTAACTATAGACCCCAGATAAGTTTTCTACAAAATATACAAATAACTAGGCAATTGACTGTAAGAGTCAGCAGGATGACCTCACAAAAATTTTAAAACCTTTTCCTTTGCCCTTCAAGCTTGCATGTATGTTATGTTTACACTGTGTACAATCAACATATCAGTTTGTATGTCTTCTGTTGTGTAAAATATCTTAGGATCAGCATATTTTGGTATAACCATGCTATCCACTACCATAGAAGTAGGTTTGCATTGCATGTAGGTATTGTCCATCAAAGAGTATGCGTGCAAGCTGTTGAATTTTCGAACCTTGAACAATGCTGAATCATTATGCTGGTGGACTTGAAGTGCTATGTATAATCTTCCCCAACCCATACAAGGCAATAGCTACAGAATAAAAACAATTTAAGCAATGGTATGAAAAATTTACATACACAAAAAAAAGGCTATTTAATCATAAAAATATTATATTTAACAATTTATATACAAAAATTTATAAATTATTTACAATTTGTATACAAAGATATTACAAATGTTGAAGAACAAAAAAAATATAAATAAACTACAAAATAAAAAAGACATTATCTTTGACCATTGAAATATTCTTACCTTCTAGCACTAGATCTTTTCACCTTAAATTAGAACTTGTTCATGACAGAATAGTGCTTCATTGCACTAGCAATTATTTGCTTGTCTTTGAATACTTGGCCTAATTCAATAACAATTGGTGTATTTTTTGTAATGATTATACTTTCATATTCCACTATCTCAGGAGAAGTTGGCATATCAATCAACTTCAGTGATCTAAATAAACCCACAATCAATTAAAGCTAAATATTGTTATGATATATATCGTAGATATTTTATAGAATAATAAAATCCAGGACGTACATATTCATAACAATTGATATACACATGTTATGTAGTTTTTATTTAGAAATACTATAGAAAAATTGTAAAACAAATAAAATTCAATACTTATTTTGATCTACACATGTTATGTAGTTTTTTTGTAAAAATATTGTAGCGCATATGAGATAAAATAAAGTTCACCACTGGTATAATAGATCAAACCTGCAATTGCATTCGAAATAGACAAACTACATTCCAAATCAAAATCCCGCACTGTTATACATAGCTGATATATTCCTAAGCTCCTGTTTTCCTTTTTCGTCTCCATGTATACTAGAACTCCTATATCGTTCCTAATTTTCATTGACGGACAATTTCTGTTGACAATGTACTTGATTTCGATTATTTTTTCTGATGTATCAATCATTTGATGCTTTGCGATTGTAGAAATCAATTGGCTAAATTTGCATCTTCCCTGATTACAATCACGTCGATATGAAAATCATATATCTCCCAAAGCTATCTCAGTTACCATTTGGCTGAAGCATAATATCTATTTTCGACATTATTGCGTTTGATTCAGTATATTGTATATAATTGATTCGATTTTGTTTGTTAAACCAAAATATACTGTGAAAAATAGTGTATTCGAAAATCAGAGTATCGAAATTATGAGAGAAACGAAATAATTTCAGTTGCGTTTCAAAAAAATCTCGGGAGAATCCTTTACTATCCCAAATTCTCGCTCCTAAAAAAAAGAATGTTACAACAAAAAGGATTCCTTTTTAAATAATTTGTATAGATTCTGTAGGAAATGTGTCCAGATCGAGTAATATTGAAAACATGGATATTTTTTGTAATAAAATTTCATATAGTATATAGGAATAAAATTTTCCATTTTTAAAAGGTCCACCTCCTCTATCTTTATAGTGGCAGTCTATGTTTGATGACATACTCTTGACAGAATATAATTTAAAGGAGTTAAATATTTTGAAAGTACTTCTACATCAAAAATTCAAAATAAAGGATTTGGGGAACTTACATTATTTTCTTAGAATGGAAGTACTGCATGAATCTGAGGGACTAATTTTGACTAAGCGAAAATTCACCCTTGATTTGTTGGCTAAATTTGGTGCTCCTATCAAAGACCCGACCTTGTATCGACATTTGTTGGGCAAATAGACCTATTTTACCCATACAAGGCCGGACTTTCTTTCACTGTACAATATTTAAGCCAATATATATTGGATCTACTAGTTCCTCACATGCAAGCAACCCTTCGTGTCCTTCGATATTTATCAAAGGATCCTGGGCTAGGCCTATTTATGTCTTTTTCCCCTTCGTATCAATTGTTGGACTTTTGTGACTCTAATTGGGGAACATGCTCAAAATCGCACAAATATGTCAGTAGTTTCTACATATCGCTTGGATCTTCTCCTTTTTCCTAGAAATCCAAGAACATACCTCAATTTCTCTTAGCTCTGTAGAAGCTGAGTATCGCTCCTTTCGACGTATGGTCGCCGAGCTCACCTGGTTAGTCGGGCTTTTTGATGATTTGCCTATTCCGATATCTCTTCCGGTGCCTCTTTACTCTAATAGACAAGCCACAATTCACGTAGCTAAAAATTTCATCTTTGACGAAAGAACGAAGCACGTGGATCTTGACTGAATTTTGTTTATCAACAGTTCATGTCGGGTTTGATTTCTGTCTCATTTGCTCGCTTCTCTTCTCAGCTCGCCGATTTGTTCACAAAACCTCTTACTAGCCTGTATCATTATCGATTGTTGGGCAAGTATGGAGTACTTTCATCCCCCTCCAACTTGAGAAGGGGTGTTGGTGATGAAAATGGCAATAATGGAGTTTCTCAAATCAATCTCGAAGGCTCTAAGGAAGGAAAGGGTTTAGATAAGATTTGAACCAATTATGTGTTATGTCTGAACTCTACATATGGGTTGGAAAGTTTTGAGCTCCAGCTATTTTACTTCGTTTTGGGCTTTTTCATCTTGGGCCTACTAGATGGCCGTGGAAAGAAGATTCAGAAATTAAGTTGTAAATATTATTTTTTGCTTATTTGTATTCATCTTCGCGTTTGTTATATTTAAGCTAATAATTTAAATACAGGTAGCATAGGCCCTTATTTTTAGATTCCATTCTTGTTGTTTATATACACAATCTGTACAGCACAGTATTCATGCAATACAGAAGAAGAGAATTTTCTCAATCAATCTTCTTCCTATTTTGTCAATTTTATGCATGTTGCTTATGAAAATCAAAGAAGTCCCTCATAAAACAACTTCCCGTGAAAAAACTGCATACGTGGTTTGGTCACTTTGATTTCATTCATGAATTTACTTTCCTTTTTTTCTTCCTTCTTTTTTTTTTCGGGGGAGGGGAGGTGGTTTCAAACAATTCCTTTTCAACAAGTAAAAAGTTGTCGGAAAATATCATTTCGTAAAAGCTTAGAAGTATCAAATATCTCAAGACATTTGTCGAGGGAATGCTTATGAGCATTTAGACGAGATTGGAGTCTTGAGATATATATATACTCCTAGTACGAAGTAGGGGTGGACGTTCGGTACTTCAATACGGTATTTAAGAACTACGGTAGGGTACTTAAATATTCAACAAATTAATTGTGCATATATACCAAATACCCAACCAAAATAGTTCGATACGATTTCGGTAGCTAACAAAGCTAAACTGAAATGATTTTTACATTAATATAAAACATTAAACATAGCTGGCCAAAAGAGTTGAAATCGAGCATATTGCATCAGAATCCTATAATAAACAAAAAAAAAAAAAATTCTTTTACTGTGTTTACTTCGATAATAGCGCCTCTAGCAAATGAGAAAGTATATTCAGGGCAGCAAGCTGTTTTGAGCATGCAAGTTTATACAAAATGCAAAGAGTATAGCATGTTGTGTTTTTCTTTGAATACTTTAACAATATACAGCAAAGTAAAGTTAGTCTTCGCTTCTTCACATGTTAGATGTAGATTAGGGGTGGGCATATATCAAGTAAAACCGATAACCCGAACCGTTAATTATTTATTGGGTTATCGGTATTGGGTTATTGGGTTAATGGTTTGGTAATGGGTAAAAAAAATATATATTATCGGTTCGGAATTGGTTTAGCATTTCTGCTATTGGGTAAACCGATAACCCGATAAGAATTTATAAATTTACTAGTTTACCTTTAGTGCATTGTAACATAATTGATAATACTAGGGTTTCATTTTTTCATTTTCAGTTTCACTCAGGCTCAAACCAGTACGCCTACGCCCGCTTCCTCACTCACATTCACACCAGTCCTCACACCACCGCCAGTCCGCCACCTTCAGACCACGCCAGTCCTCACCTTCAGACCACCGCCTCACAACTCACGCGGTCACGCTGCCCAACTGGACCCGTCAAGCCCTCATCAGTACGTCAATCCGCCATACATCAACTTGTCATTTCTCCGCCAGTCACGGCTCACTCCCTCATCGTGTAAGTTATGTCTTCTATAAGTTTTGGCTCAAGATGTTTTCTTTTGTTTGCTCAATAGATTCTGTTTGCCCTTCATTTATATAAGCCAAAAAGTAGTGAGCATATACTGATTTTTGCAATACTAAGAGCTGCCACCCAATGCAAATAGATATTGAAGCAACTAACTGTAAAGAGAAAAATACAATGGATTTAAACAACTGTAATTATGTTTGAGATTATCTGAACCAGGTGAAAATAATTTAAACATATGGATTTGAATATTCCGCATTTTAGTTTGCCCAGTTGTGAGAAATGTTTTAGGACTGGTAGATGGAAAGTTACAGCATCGTGATTTATTTCAATTGAGAAAGCAGTAGCGCTGAATTTTTTGGCCTTTGTGCAAGATAGCAGTTGAATTTTAAGGAAAGCAGTAGCGCTGAATTTTTTAGTCTTTGTGCAAGCTAGCAGCTGGATTTGAAAGCAGTAGCATACTAGCATTGTCTTCTGTTGCATTCACTTTTAATATTCAGCACTTTTAATATTCAGTGTTCATCACTTTTAATTTTAGTTTTACCTTATCGGGTAAACCGATAACCGAGCCGATAATGATCAATAACCGACAAACCAATAACCGATAACCAATATCTTATCGGGTTGGTTATCGGGTGATGATATTTGTAAACCGACAACCGATAGGCAAAACCGATAATTTTCAAAACCGAACCGAACCGACCGATGCCCACCCCTAATGTAGATGATATGCTGGGAAATTGGACAGTGGGAGTTGGGCTTAGTTTATTGGGCTAGAAAATATAATTATAGAGGGGGTTTTGACATAGTTACCCACAAAAATAAAACTATTTATCCTTGTCTATCAATTTATTTTTCTACCCATAAACTAATTACATTTCCTACCCATAGTAGTTTTTGCGGGGAATTTTTTCTTTATTCTCCAATTCTTTTTTATTTTATGCTTCTTTTCTTTTTTTTCTTTTTTCTTTTCTTTTCTCCTTTTCTTTTTTCTCATTTTCTTCCTATTTTTATTTTTTATTTTTTCTCTTTTATTCATTTATTTTTGCCCAAATCGTATTATTGTTATTTTTACCATAACTTATTTTACACTCAAATTTGACTCCTTCTTTATTTTATTTTTTTTCTTTATTTCTTGTTTCTTTTTTAATTCTACGTGATTGTCATGCAAACCTTGATCTCCTTCCCTACAAATAGTAGTACATACTCTACCATTAGCAGTAACACCAACTAGTGATAGAGCAAGACAATATAATCTACGACCATTAAATCTCCATATATACTAGTTAGAATAGAAATGATAATAAAATATTGGAAAATGCAATAAAAATATAAGTATCAAAAAAGACTTCTAGTACCACATGATACCAATATGGTATACATATATACCAACGAAGAATATGATTGCTTTAAAATATTGCTACAATTATCTGTGATTATACTATTGTACCAAAATATTAAAGGATACAATAAAAGTATGAGAAAATTATATGATCGCATTGCAAGCTAAATATTCGCAAAGCAACTTGCTCATTCCATATACTAACATGGTATAGATTTGTATGGGTCGTTCCAACAATTGCCTATAATTATAAAAATTATTACATAATACACATAATCTATATCCATCAGCACAAAAATTTTCCAGTACTGCAAATCACACATATAAACAATTTCAAAATAGAATTCACTTAAAAATGCAGCCAAAACAACCAAAAAAAATATTCAAACTACCATATGATATCAATATGGCATATAACTATACCAACATGGTATACAATTTTACTGGTTAATTTCCGGCAACTATATGACTATACTACTATTACATAATACACATGCATAAAGAGAAAAATAAAAAATAGTGTACCACATATTAATATAATAAAGTATTTCAAGATATTGAAGTATATTACTATTATTAAAAGAAAATTAAATATTGTACTAATAAATGTTGCTAATACAACCAAAAAAATGATTCAACTAGCATATGATACTAATATATTATATAGCTATACTAATATGGTATATAGTTGGAATGAATTCTATACCAAAATGGTATATTTGTATATTATTTGAGTATACAATACAAATTTGTCTTCTTCTCTTGTTCAACTATATTTCAACCCAAACTCTAAAATCTACTACAAAATATCCACCAAATTGACTAAAACTTTAGCTGCAACCTCCAATCAACTTTCCAAACAAACCCATATAGGATCGGATCAAAATAATTAAAAACTCAAACAAACCAAGCTATAAGTTTTAAGCTTCAAGGTCCTTCAATGGTGGATTTGAATTTTTGTATAATAAATCTCCAAAAACAAGTTTGGGTGAAGAGAATGAAGAAGGTATTAGTGAGAAACAAGTGCAAATTGCCATTGATGATGAACCCCAGAATACTACAATAAGATAAAATTATTTTAGAATTAAACCCCATAATAGAAATGGAAACGAATTCAGAGTGTTAACTCTAGAAAACTAATGGGTTTAGAGAAGAAGAAGAAAATAGAGGAAGAATGGAACTCCATTTACACCTCCTAGCACCAACCCTCTCGTACTGACTTCCTTCCCCAATTCGTATTTCGTATTGTTCTGCTTACCAGGTTTCTTCCACTTCTATTTCATTGTAACCGGATAAATAAGCTTAGATAAAAAGGGATTTTTCAAAGTTCACATCAACTACAACACTAAAAAGATACAGTAGGCGTTCTTAGTGCATGCGTGCTTGTTGTAGTCTTTCCAATGTCTACCTTCTCAGCACGATAATCGTAGGTAGAGTCAACGGGTAAATAGTTTAAGCTCCATGAGTAGAAATAGTAAATAGTTTGGACTTGAGCATTAAAGGGTAAATAATTTAAAATTAATAGGTATAAAGTGAGATTTTCTCATAGAAGTGGGCTAGCCGGTTAGTCAGTGTAGCACTAGATTAGCATTGTAGGAAATATTTCGGATTTTGGTATGAGAAAGTTACACCATATACCCCTTTTCAAGAATCCTTAACACACTATACTTTAATAAAAAATTATGTCTGTTTGGTTTGAACTTTGTATTCTAAATTGGAATATTATGGCATGTTTGATGTGAATATTATAATTTTACTTAGAATATTATGATGTATTGGTTTGAATAGTATATTTTAATATTTCTGTAGTTTAGATATTGTATCACAAATTAAAATAATTTTACCGTATTTTAACTTTTCTTTTGATTACATAGATGTAAGAGAAAAATAAAAAAGATGAAACACTTCATTTTACAAATAAATGATAAAGAGGTATTGTCTTCTACAAAATTAATGTTTCGTTTTCACATTCTTCCTCCTTTTACACCCACATGCCATAGGAAAGGTTCGAGAGTTGTTTATTTGGAACATGAAATTCAGATGTTTGGTGGAAATGTATAATCCTAATTCCTAATTCTTGGTGATGATGGAATGTTTTAAGGGATTTATAAGTTGGAGTGAGATAATCTCTAATTCCTTAAAAGGTAGAATTTATTTAATGGCATATAAATATATTAAAGATGTAAAAAGTAAATAAAGTTTTATAAAGTAGGTATAGAATGTAAAACAAATAATTTAAATGTATATGAAGTTACTGGCATTTTCAATGGGCATACCGCGTAGATTAACCTTTTGGTATATCGAAATATCGATACCGAATATCATACCAAAGTATCAAAATACAGAAAAATCAATATTGAAGAATACCGAATAAATCAATACCGAAATACCAAATTAATTCGATTTGAATTTGATTTTTCGAATTTTATGTCTACCCTAGATAAGAAGGAAGGAAAAGAGGAAGTTTTATTAATATAAATTTCTAATTGAATCTAATCAGTGAAAATGACAAAAATGATCTCGTGTCTTTAGCTGTAGGTTTAAACTAATCTTTTAAATACAGGGATAATACATAATCGCTCCAGTGAGATTGTCTCACTTTATCAATTGTACTCTCATACTTTGTGGGAATCCTATGAACCCTTGTGTTTGTTAGTAGTGTAATAAGTACCACATTTCTAAACCATCCCCCGTTTCAAAAAGAAGAAGTGCAAATTACGCGCCAATCTTGCGTGCTACGTGTCAAATTCATTTTATTTTAAATTTTTTCAATTTACCTTCTTATTTGTCTTTGTCACGACCATATTCCTCGGACCCAGTCGTGATGGCACCTCTCGTGAAGACACGACCAGCCAATTAAATTTAATTCACTTTTTAAATGGTCATACAATATAAAACAGTCTAAAACATGATTTGATAATACTAAGTAGCGGATAATATCAATAAAGTGCGGAAGCATAACCCAACACTACCCTAACCGGGGTGTCACAAGTCATGAGCATCTAACAATACTAAATACTCAAATGTATCTATAGAGTTTGAAACCGAACTAAAATTATAAAAGGAAAGAAATAGGAAAGAGCTCCGGGCTGCGAACGCCAACAGCTACCTAAAGACTCCTCGAGATCCGCTTGAAGCTGGAATGATCATCACTCGGGAGCGGGACCAGATGCGCCTGAATCTGCACACAGGGTGCAAGGAGTAAAGTGAGTACTCCAACTCAGTGAGTAACAAATGTAAATAACGACTGAAAGTAAGAAAACACGAAAGGCACAAAGCATTCTATAATGAAGCAGTAAAACCATTTAAACATAGAAACCAGTGAAAAGTCAAGTAAAATCCTTTTTCAACAATAAACAAGAAAAATTAAGGGCAATTAAGAAATAATAAACACATAGAAGTTTTCCCCTCGGGCACAGTATCAACAATTCCGCCCTTCGGGCAATATTTCCAAATAATACCAGCCCCTCAGGCTCAATCTCACATCACAATGGGTACCCGCGCTCACTGGGGGTGTGCAGACTCCTGGAGGGCCCCCTTACGGCCCAAGCACAATAACAAGCCATTTCTGGTATCAAAACTAGGCCCTCGGACCCATATAAATCAAACCACCTCATGGCTTACATATCTCAGGCTCTCGGTCTCATATCAGTCTTAGTGTTTCCTCATAAAATAGGCCATCGGCCTTACTCAGCTAGAAATTCTCATAAGCCCCTTGAGCAATAGTAAAACAACGTCTCTCAGCCCAAATATCGTTTAAAACATCATTTAAGCCTTACAATAGAGTAAATATGGCTGAGTATGAAAATAATGGAAAATAACATGACTGAGTTCAAGTATAAAATCAAAATAGTGAGGAAATATCAATAAAAACCTTGAAGGATTCAAATAGTTGGTACTAGGCCCAAATATGGTATTTAGCCCAAATAATGATAGTAAATAGTTTTCAATCAAATACGCGGTAAAATCATCAATCGAGACAGACCAAGTCACTATCCTCAATAGTGCGTGACCCCACGCTCGTAATCAAATGTATGCTTCACCTCAATATAGCACTATAATGTGCAATCCGGGGTTTCAAACCCTCAGAACATCATAAACAATTATATTACTCACATCGAACCGGCTAAATCTCTAGCTCGCGACGCCTTTGCCCCTCTAATCGGCCTCCACGTGCGTCGAATCTATCCAAAATCAGAACGAGAACGTCAACATATGCCAAGGGAACAAAACCCAAGCGAAAACAATCAATAAAGGGCACAAATCCCAAAATTATCAAAACCCGACTCCCGGGACCGCGTCTTGAAATTCAAAAAATTTTACACCAATAGATTCCTTATCTTTTCATGAGTTCATACATAACAAAATTCCTCAAATCCGACCCAAAATGGTCCTTCAATTCCCCAATCAAAAGTCCAAGTTTTCAAGCCCTAGTTCTTCAATTTTTAGCTTAAGTTCCATAATTTTCTAGGAGGAATTCTCATAATAATCAAGTTTTAAGTCAAAGAATCTTACCTCAACGTGATTTTCCTTGAATCCCCTTTCAATCCCCTTCAAAATCTCTAAAAATGACCAGCTATGGAGGAAATAAGCCCCAAAATCGCGGACAAGACGAGTTTAAAAATATTCTGCCCAGGTCCAATTTCCTTCTTTGCGAACGCGATTAGAGCCTCGCGTTCGCAAAGCACAACTTAACTTTGACCAAATTTCCTCTTGCGTGATCGCGACCAAGTCCTCGCAAAGGCGGTGCTTTACCCAGACGAACCTTTGCAAACGCGTCCCATACAGCGCGAACGTGATGAGTTAATTCCACTGAAGCTTAGCCTCTCAATTTCTTCTATGCGAATGCGACTACACGCCCGCGAACGCGATGCACAATCTCGAAGTCCTTCACGAACGCATCACTTGCCTCACGAATGCGAAGACTAAATTTACACCTCTCTCAGTTCACTCTTCGCAAACGCGAGGGTCCTCTCGCGAACGCAAAGGCCAAAATGCCTGCAACTGCTGGAACTCAAAATCTGCAACTTTCTAAAATTCAAAATGGTCCAACTGACCACCTGAAACTCACCCGAGGCCCCCGGGACCTCAACCAAAGGCACCAACATATTTTAAAACCTTATTCAAACTTGTTCCAATCCTCAAAACACCTAAACTACATCAAATCAACCAAAACACATCGGATTTAAGCCTAAGTTTCTAAAAATCTTCCGAATTTCGCTTTTGATAAAAAACTCAATCAAACCACGTCCGAATGACCTAAAATTTTGCGCACACATCCCAAATGAAACAAGGGAACTACTGTAACTCTCAACGAACGCATCACTTCCTGAAGCTAACCGAGCCATCAAAACTCTGTCACGCCCCAATCTTGGGAGGCACGACCGGTGCTCAATCAAGTGAACCCGACTGAGCAAGCCTTACCGAACACTTTCTACCCCAACTCAATATGAATGCGGAACTCATGCCTTTGATTAATTGGTCGATAATACACGGTGTATACCACATTACCGATTCATTTCATATCATAAAAAAATTTACCGTTCATAAGCTAGCTTCATGGATTCTATTAGAGTTACAGCTTAAGGAGATCACAAGTTTAGGATTACAACATATACATATAGTGGACTCCCCGAAACCCGTACATAACCCACACTAGAGTCTTTGGAGCCTCTAAGGATAAAACAGATAAGCATGACTATGTCGGCAACAAGGCGCCGGCTATACCTCAAAAGTGAAAAGATGAAATAACAAAAGATACACCATATAGCCCAATGGAAGAATAAGGGGCTCACCGAGACTTCGAGTAGAAGAACGCTCCGCTACACACGGTCGGCACTATCTGCTATGGAGCCACCTACAATCATAACACGAATGTAGTGCCCCCGGCAAAAGGGATGTCAGTACATTTGAATTGTACTGATAACCGAACACCATTTTACTAGAAAGAACTATCAAATAGATACAAGCAATTAATACAGGCAAATCAAAGAAGCAATTCATATAATTCTTCATACAATTTCCACAACACAGATTAGGGAAATTCTGTCACGTGTTCACTACTGTCCTCATTACCACCGCCATCTCGAGCGGAGTCTGGTTACGACCCGACCGTCTAGGTAACCTCATTGGAGGTATTACTCATAATAAATATTTTATTTTCCTTATCCGGACTCCAATATCGGCACATTACCACCATGTGTGCTGTATGGTGTCCGATCATGACCCGACCGGCTAGGTCACCTTATTGGAGGCATTACTCAATTCTCATCAGTCAACACCTTGAAATATCTATCCCACACATATCAAGGATAATTCAAGTTACAAATCACAAGTAAATGAGCACATAGCTAGCATGAATAGTTCTTTGTTTCAATGTCGGCTTATAGCCCAAGTAATTCGACACATAATTATACTTTTCATCATTATCTAATTATCAAGATTTGTGCATTATTCACATTGAGGCACATCCTTCACGAATATGTATAATTATATGCAATTCAATTAATGCATAATGACAATCAATACTCTAGCCAATTTAACTCTTACCATACTTTGTAATGACAACGGAGCTCAATTTCTAATAAAAAGGGATTTTAGCCATACATACCTCAATAAAGCTTTTCCTTACTCTTTTACAAATTCCAGAACTCTTAGCGCTTCGATCTCTTAGGATGAAGATCCACGAGCCTTCACTTGATTAGTTTTAAGGATATAGCAAGATTTTAAGGAGAATTTGGTGGGGGACACTTTCCACCTCTAAGACCCTCTTTCCCTCTCTAAAAATCTCAGATGATATGCTTAGAATGAGCCATAATGTTGAATATATCGATAGGGACGTCGGGTTAAAAATTAAAAAATTGGAGCCCCAAGTAAAATATGTGATCGCATTTGCGATCGCAGAATGAACATGCGGTCCGCATAATGGACCGCAAAATACCTCCCAAAAACCATACGTTCTGACTCAATCTGCGGTAATAATGCGGCCCGTATTCATGTTCTGCGGTCGCAAAGTGCACCGCAGAACTGACACTCACAAAATTCAAAGGATAAAATGCGACGACTATGCGGTCCGCATTTCGATTATGCGACCGCATTTAGACTGCATAACTGACTTCAATTTTAACCAACACTCTGCCTCACTTTGCGGCATATATGCAGTCCGCATTTCTATTATGCGACCGCATTCTGGATCGCATTTCTTGCATTTTTCTTGAAACTTATTTTCGACTTTTTAATACATTGTTCAATCCAAAAAGGTCCGAGCTCGCCGTGAAGCATATTTACTAATTTCTAACACATGCTCCTAACTTGGTACCACGGAACCCAGGTTTTCGAGTAGGGATTTCACGGGGCCTTACAAACTCACATCTGATTCCTCTAATACCCAAGTCAACATCCGATTGACTTTTCCAACTTAAACTTTCTTAAAAGAGACTAAGTGTCTCAAACCTTACCAAAATTATTCCAGATTCGATCAGACCAACCCGATACCAAAAAATACGGATAACAAAGCATAAAGAAGCAAAAATAAGTGAAATAGAGTGGTAACTCATGAGACGACTGGTCGGATCGTCACATACTTTTTAATCTTATTTTATTCTTTTTCTTTTACATTTTCTTTCTCTATCTTTCTTTCTTCACCATTTATGATCCCTCTTGTGCCCATAAACCCCCTCCACCTCTCCGCTCTTTGTTGCCGATCACCGTGCGTCACCTACCAAAAAATTCTTATATTAAATCAAAATGTTGTCAGAGATAGTAGACGTGATAAAATTCTGAGGATTGTTTAATAATATTTGATTTACTATGTCTTATTCGCAAGTTATCTCATGTTGCTTTTGACCAAAAATATATCTCAATGTCACTATATTCATAATAATAAGGAAAAATCTATAAGTACCCCCCTCTCCTAAAGGAGAGTGAGAAGCACGAAAAAATAAATTTCACATAATTTTTTATTCTTTTTTATCATTTTTTCTTACTCTTTTTTTTCCTTTTCCTTTTTCTTTGTCTTTTTTCTTTTGCTTTCTTTTTATAAGTACCCCCTGACCTATACCTGAATTTCTAATTATATACTTTTTCTTTGCGAGAATCCTATTACCCCCTAAACTTATTTTCAATAAAATTATTTGCATCCTTTACGCTGACGCGGCAGAGTGTGTGTATTTCACTCTCCTTTAGGAGAGTGAGAAGCAAGAAAAAATAATTTTCAGATTATTTTTTATTCTTTTTTACCATTTTTCTTACTCTTTTTTTTCCGTTTCTACTATAATTCCGACGACTTTGTCTAACCATTTTTCTTTTCACACACAAATTAAACTCTCAAAAAGATTTATTCATAAGCAAAGCAAACTACACTCAGATTTGGGGGAAAAAATTCATCATCGAAAAACCTTCCCATGCCAAAAAAATTGATATATTGAAATTTTAACTAGAAAAAGTTTTCTCAGCTTATGTTCATTTTTATTTCTTTTGCTCTTCCTCCCACACATAAATTATACTTTCAAGAAAAATTTATATATATATAAAATAAAATACACTTAGATCAGGATAAAAATATATCACCAAAAAAAAAATTTGCCCAAAAAAATGGTGTTTGTGAAACTCCAACGACCATCATTTTATGCCGCTTTGACCAAAACAAAAAAAAGAATGAAATAACCAAAAAAAAAAAAAAGAGAATAATAAGAATAAGAAAAAAGGATTAGAAAAAAAAGAAAGAATAAAAAACGTACTAAAAATACATGTGGGGACGCGTGTGGCTCACCACTTGCCAAGAGTTTGGTTGTCAGCGTTAAGAGTGCAATTAATTACATTTAAAATAAGTTTAGGGGGTAATAGAATTCCCGCGAAGAAAAAGTTAGTTGGGAATCCGAGTATAGATTAGGGGAATACGTATGCATTTTTCCTAATAATAAATTTATTTTATATGTGTTCGAAACTGCAAACGCAGAATAAGCGGAATTTGAGAAAATGAGGTGGAAGTGAGAGCCTGCTGGCGAAGAAATAACGTGAGATAGTCACGTTTTTACCCTTTCTTCATGAGTGCTGTGTAAATATTAAGGACATGGTTTCCTTAACGTTTTGCACTATGCACATGAAGTTAAGGGCGCCATGTTTTTAACATTTATTCTGCACATATGAAGTTAAGAATATGACAAGACATATTGTCCTTAAGATTTACACAACATTTATGAAGTTAAGGACACAATGTCCTTAATTTTTACACAGTACCCATATCTAGCACATGAATATTTTCGTTTAGACATAAAAAAATTTATTAAGCACTGGATAAAGAATAAATACATTTGAAACAATATCTAAAGAATAAAGACATTTTTAATTAGTGATTAACTTTGCACTTGCCCCTCTTGGCAAGGTGGGGCCCAACCGACACTTCTCAACTGTTGTTGGTTGCGTCTCGCCCACAATAAAACTTTTCCCTGGAAACTAGAATTGAGGACCAAAGTCAAAGGAACAAATCTTACCAAAGGTAACAATGAAAAATTGCAGACGTGGTAAGTTCTTCAGTTCATTTGATTACATAACACGCGGAAATATGTGCTAATTTCAAGAACCAAACAGCTATTGAGCCATTAGTTAGGGACTAATATGGTTACCAGAAACAGTGAAGATAACAGGGACAGAACCAAAAACAGAAGTTTCCTCACACCATCAACAAGGTCTCTGCTTGGTTGTGCTGCTATGCTAGTTTTTCTGCATCCCTCTCTTTGCATCTGCATATGTGCTTATCTAACAGAATATTATCCCGATTTGGCGACTTTTATTGTTCGATGAATTGTAGATGAAGTTGGTAGTTAAAAATGCATACAAGCTGTTTACTAAATTTCCAAAGAGAAATTACTCGTCGCGAATTTCATTGAACATGCGAAAAAGCTCCTTTTTTTTGCACCCACTTAAGTTTGCCGAAAAACAAAATGTGAGATCATGGACGTCAAAAATATCCAGTTTGGTGAGGGAAAACCAATCCATCGAAGCCATCTACTTGTTCAAAACAATGCTAAGAAATGAACACAAACCCAATTACGTGACAGTTTTAAGCATTATAAGAGCTGTCGAAAAATGGGAGCCTATGGTCAAAGGAATTCACGGGTTCACAATCAAAATGGGATTTGAATTGGAGCTGCCCGTTGTGACGGCTCTTGTTGGTGTTAACTCTATTTGGGATATGGATACCGCATGGAAATTATTTGATCACACAAGAGACAAAGATGTTATTTTGTGGAGTGCAATGGTTTCAGCTTGTGTGAAGAATGGAGAGTACGTAGAGGCTGTTGAGCTTTTCAGGAAAATGCTATCCTTTGGTGTGGAACCAAATTATGTTAGCGTTGTGGGGATTGTCCCTGCTTGTGCCAATCTTGGTGCTTTGAAAGTTGGAAAAGAAATTCATGCTTATTCAATAAAAAGGTTGTTTATTTCTCATGTTAATATCCAAAATTCCCTTGTGGATATGTATGCTAAATGTTGGAGTTTGAAGGCTTCCCTAACTGTTTTTCACAGAATAGAGAAGAAGGATCTTGTTTCATGGAGGACTATGATTCATGGATGTGTAGAAAATGACAGTTTCAGTGAAGCATTGAGTTTATTCTCTGAAATGAGGTATTGTTGCTTTGAGCCAGATGAGAGTGTTATTCGCGAAGTAATTGGAGCATTGTCACAATTGGATGAGATTAAAATTGGGCAGTGTTTTCACAGCCTCGTGCTCAAGCAGGGATATTCGAGATCTGTTTCGGTAGTAACTGCTCTTCTTCACAAGTATGGTGGTTTTGGTGATATTCAGTCGGCCAGGAGTCTGTTTGATCACCTGAAACCAAAAGATCTTATTGCCTGGAGTACGATGATTGCAGCATATGCCCAAAGCGAACTGCCTAGTAATGCGTTTGATATATATCAGCAGATGCGATCAGCAAATGAGAAGCCTAACGAGATCATCTATGTCAGCCTATTATGTGCTTGTTCTTCGATGGCTGCTGAAGAGATTGGAGAAGGTATACACGCACAAGTGGTAAAAATTGGAAATACATCAAATGCCTTTTTGATATCCTCACTTATTGACATGTATTGCAAATTTGGACGCGTAAGCCAAGGGGAGGCAATTTTCAGTGAATGTCCTAGCAAAGATCTTATTTGTTGGAGCTCAATGATCAATGGCTATGGAATTAATGGGCATGGAAATGAGGCTCTTCAGTGTTTCTTAGACATGTTAAACACTGGAATTAAACCAAATGATGTTGTTTTCATTTCTGTTCTATCTACCTGCAGTCATTGTGGTCTTGAATATGAGGCATGGAATTGGTTTTATGCAATGGAAGAGAGATTCAGTGTTACTCCAAAACTTGCACATTATGCGTGCATGGTTGATATGCTTAGTCGTCAAGGCAATGTAGAAGAAGCTCTTGAATTCGTCAACAACATGCCTGTTGAACCTGATAAGCGGATATGGGGAACTCTGCTTGCTGGCTGTAGAAAGACTTGCATATCAACTGAAATATGTGAGATCGTTGCCAAAAGGCTCATTGCTTTAGATCCAGAAAATACAAGCTCTTTTGTGATTCTGTCTAACTTATACGCAGAGCAGGGCAGATGGAAAGAGGTAGAACAGTTGAGGCAACTCATGGATGAGAAGAATTTGAAGAAAGACTTCGGTTATAGCTTAATTGAAACCAGTCCGTAGAAAGGTAGAGAAAATAGACAGATGGTATCTCAGTACTTTATCTACTTGGAAACCCTGTCATAAGTTTGTGAAATCTAATTTCTTTTAAGTTTCCTCTTATTTGCCAATTTTGTTGCCTTATTTCAACCAAAATTTTCAGAAGTTGGATAAATGAAAATCTCAATTATTTTCCTTCTTAATTGCTCTGAAGTGAGTTTTCACTTTTAGAACTTGAAATTCCTTGGTCTTTGTCGGGTATATGACAAGATAACAACATGTCAAGTTACTATTGTACTAAAGCATTATAAAATGTGCCAAGAAGGCCCAATTCTTCAAGCCCAGTGGTTGGATTGAGCTTAAGTTGATATACATGTTTCACGAGTTATCTGAGAGACATTTGTTCCAGGAAAGGGCGAGGCAAAAAAAGAGAAGCTGGTTCCTTTTCTGCTCTAAAGTTTGTTCCAGACAAACTTTGATTGATAAAAAGGTGCATGCTTGTTCCGGAAACTGCAATTTGTATGATCTTTAACTTGTATATAGTCTTTAATATTGTCATTGATAGGAAAATGGCGGTTACTTTTTCCTATGCATATATTCTAAAATAGGTTACCCACCTCTTTTTGCCAGGTGCAATGGCAAGATCTCTGACTTGATGTTGCGTCCAAGGATTGATTGCTTTGGCTTCATAGCAACTGAGACATAAAGGCTTCTGAATAGTGATGACAGTCAGTATTGAAGTCGAATAGGAGCTTCTCTCACAGATTCTCAGGTCTAAAAACTGGCCTCATTGAAATACAGCATTATAGGATTTGAAATGCCACTTTGGCAAAAGAGAGGACAAGTGAGCCATCCTATCCCAAAGGTTCCCCACAGATTGAATTTTGAATTGCACATCGAGGTGGAATGCCTTCTTGCTACTAACGTGTTATTTCCCTTTGCAAGAGTAAGCTGAAGCATACAAATATATTTTAATTGGTGCAGCCTATACAAGTCCAGCAGAATAACGGGTATTAATAGATGAACCATCACTGTCTGATATCTCTTGCTACCATCATAGCACCTAGGGGCGGCAAACGGGCCGGTCGGGTCGGATATGAGCGAGACAAAACGGGTAATTTTAAAAAATAGATAAATTATCCGACACGTATTTGAGACTGATAAAAACGGGTTTCTCCAATATTATCCATGGCTTCTTAAATATGATCACTTATGAGAGAATTCCAAGTCTTCCAAACTTGAGTAACTTCAATTTGAGGCTTTACAAAACTAAAAGTTAAAAACATTAGTTATCCATTAATTATCCATTTGGTTAACCATTTTTTAATTGGATAATATGGTGGGAAAAAATTCAAAAATAGTTAGATTTACAAGTGGTCATTCAAAAATAGTTAGAGTTTCAAAAGTAATCGAAATTTAGCCACTTTTCATGTAAAGATAAATCTGACGAAAACACTGTTCAAAGTCGGAAAAATACTCCAGCATATAATACTGGAGTTCTAGCATATACTGGAACTCCAGTATATTATAATGGAGTTCCCGCATAAATATACTGGAACTCCAGCATAATATACTGGAGTTCCAGTATAATATACCGGTCCAGCATAATATGCTGGAAGTTCATACACATTGTTCCAATCTCTAGTATATTGTGCTAGAACTTTTTGCGGGTTGCAGTTCCAGCATAATATGCTGGAAATTCATACAAAGGTGCACTGATCTCCATTATATTATGCTGGACCGGTCCCAGTTGCAGCAAACTAGTGGCTATTTTTCAATGATTTTGCAAACGCTGGCTATTTTTGAATGACCAGTCCAAAAACTTAGCATGTGCTATTTTAACTAATATGGTTCTTTATCATATTCGACTCGTTTTTAAATGCTTCATTATCCAACCCATTTTTTAATGAATGATACGGGAAGATAACTGTTTTCTTTTAACAATTTTGCCACTTCTAATATCACCCAGTGTGATCAGCACCAATGAATCGTGTCAGAAAATGAAAATTGAGTACAACGTTTGCTTCTCCACTACTTGAAGGAGGATCAACGTATGTCAAATAGTCAGGATATTTACATGGATCTGGGAGAGATCTTGTAGATGGCAAAGGATTGAGAATCTCCATTTTAAATTCTTACTGTGGAAGGCTATATGCAGATCTAACTGAAATTGTGCTGAGCTCATAGACTTGATGCATTGAAGAGATTACCTAAAAATACACTGGTGGTTTCAATCTAAAGCTCTCTGTTGATGAAGTAAAAAAAAAACATTTCATTCTTTATCGTTTTGGTAGTTTTGCTTTGTGTGATCGGAGCCAACAAAAAAAATGGAAATGATACATTTTGTATAAACTAGTTTGCACAGCAGAGAGCAATCTATTTTTCATCCTTTTATTTAATTTAGTAACTATAGAAAGAGTAGATTATAGTCATTAAAGTGGAGCTAGAAAACATCTGCTTGGTGAGCGCCAATTTGTTTGAGACAGACCTCTGTGAACAATTTTATTCTTGTTTCACGTTGCATGTTTCAATTATCGTTTTCATTTGGTGATCTTTTGATGTCTTCCTGAACTTGAGATTGAACCCAACTTCTTATCCCCTTTTGATTGCTCAAGTAGTAAGCATCCTTCACTTCTAAGCAAGAATTTGTGAGTTTGAGTCACCCTAAGCAAGGTGGGAAGTTCTTGCAGGGAGGGGTGCCAAGGGTCTATGCCACAACCCAAAAATCCACTAGCCGCGATGACACCTAACCCAACCCGCTAGGTAAGCAAACTATCCTATCCACTTCAAACAATATTCCATAAGACATTTTAAACAAGAGAATTATCTAAATCTTATACATTTTTCGAGGACTGGTAGTACAAATCATGATTTTCTAATAATAGAATTTACAAAGACGATATTAATTGAATACATCTTCTGATTGAAAAGTATATAAACAAAATTTTAAAATCTAAGACTACCATGAACAAGAGGCAGCAACAACAGAGACGCAGGCACGTCTTCCAATCCAATTCACATCGAACACAGCAACATCAACATCAGAGATCTGCATGCAATGTGCAAGAAGTGTAGCGTGAGTATAACCGAACCCATGTACTCAAAAAGTAAGACGAGCTGGAACATAGGTCGAGTCCAACACCAATTACCAAATAGCAGTTCATAACAATGTAAAGCAAATAAATAAAGAAGTAGCTCAGACATAAAGTGATCAGCCTTTTCATAGCTTTCAGAAAACAGTTCCGCTTTTCAAGTAAACAAATAAAAGCCCAAATCCTTTCCCGAAATCATCAAGAATATGAGTAAGTTTGAAAACTGTAACTTTTCCCAAAAATTCTTTCAACGGTAAATATGATGTTTCATTTTCTTTCCAGATAGCATGTGTGAATTACCTCTCTATGCCCATATATCAATGTGTGTAACAAGTCATGAATGACGTGATATCGTACAACATGAAGAAAATACATCTATATGCCTGTATGTCATCTGCATGTCAAATGCGATGCGACTCGGTAATAAAACCATACGTATACTCTCAAAGTATCAATTCACTAAATCCTTACAGTCACTCAGCCCTTACAGTCACTCAGTCGTCCCAATCACTCTGTATTCGGCACTGGCACTCAGCACTAAATCTCAGTAGGTACCTGCACTCACTAGGGGTGTGTACAAACTCCGAGGGGCTCTTTGAGTCCAAGCACTACAGTCTGTACGGACAACTCACGTGCTGCACAGACAACTCACGTGGTATATTATCAAATCAGAATCTGCAGGGACACCTCACGTACCATAGTATCAATATCCTCACAATCAGGGCTTTGGTCTCACTCAGTCATCAATTTCTTCGGCCTCTAGGGCTCTCAATGTCATGAAACTAGCGCTACAACAATGATATAATATATTAATAAATAAGAACTAAGACCGAGATATGATATGAATGCATGAATATGACAGAGTACAAAATATCAATGAAATCGGTGAGGTGACCGCAAGAAACGACCACTATGGGTCCTAACAATATCACCATAAAGCTTAAACATGATATCTATTATGATTGACAGCTCAATAAATTAATCACATGGTGAAACCACATATATCAACGAACTAGGGCCACTAAACGGTGCTAGGGAAAACAATGAAGTCATAATTCACAGGATGTACACCCACACGCCTGTCACCTAGCATGGGTGTCACCTCAATACCAAACACTCAATACATAATTTGGGGTCTCATAGCCTCAGCACCAAGTTTAGCGGAGTTACTTATCTTGAACAAGCCGATTCCAACACCGAGAAAGCCAAACCGATGCTCCCAAAATGCCATCTCGCGCATTTTGACCTCGAAATGGCTCGAAACTAACCAAAAATAATTCAAATATTTCAAACAATGCTAAATGAACCAATCCTAATTGAAAAAGGTTAAATCTTTAATCAAAACCCCAAAATCGGCCAAAAAACCCGCATCTCGAAACCCAACAAAAATCACAAAACCTGAGAACCTGTTCAATTATAAGTCAAACCATACTAATTTTATCCAATTCCTACTCCGAATCGATGTTCAAAACATAAAATTTACTTTATGAAACGTTAGGCAAAAACCCTCAAATTTCACGTTAAAATCATCAACCAAATGCCAAAAACGAAGATGGATTCATGAAATATAATCAAAACTGAGTAGAGAACACTTACCCCAATCCAAATGGTGAAAATCATCCCAATCCGAGCTCCCCAACTCAAAATATGACCAAATGAACAAACCCTTATTTTATATATTTTTCTGCCAGCTATTCTGCCTCACTTCTCGCACTAAACAATTGCGAAACTCGCTTTTGATGACTCCAATGAATTTCTGGTGAACTTTTAGTCAAGTTAGGCTCTTGAATCACTCCATTTGACCTTATATTGAAGGAGATAAGTTGGTTTCAATATTTGAAAATAATGCAGATTTTTAAACACGTACTCAGTGGCAATTTCGTAATTAATTTGAAAAAAATCTAGCAACCCAATTCTTAGTAAAATGACCATAAAATCCTCATACGATGTCCAAATTTTATGATTCTTTTTGCTATGATTCCATAATTATGGTATGGATCTAATGCTTCAATAAAATTAGAAATCATAAATCATTTTCTTAATGTAGTACCATTTATACTTGAAGAAACACCGTCGAAACATAAAAAAACGAGTGCAAAACACAAACCTATCTAGAAACCTACCCGATCCCCTCAGAACCCTGTTTGAACATACCAACAAGTCCCATATCATATCAAGGACCTACTCGAGGCCTCAAAACACACATAATAACATCGAAACAATGAATAACACCTCAATTTGATATCAATGAAGTTGAAACTTCAAACTTCCACAACCGATGCCGAAACCTATCAAATCACGTATGATTGATATCAAATTTTACAAAAAAGTATCATTTGACATTACGTACCTGCTCCAACTTCCGAAATTGGAACCCGACCCCGATATCAAAAAGTCCACTCCCGGTCAAGCTTTCAAAAATTCCAACTTTCGCCATTTCAAGCTAAATTCTACTATGGACCTCCAAATAACAATTCGGACGCGCTCTTAAGACCAAAATCACCCAACGGAGCCAACAGAACCATCAGAAATCTAATCCTAGTTCAAATACTAAAAAGTCAAAATTGGTCAAACCTTTCAAACTTAAAGCTACAAATCTATTTTGAATAACCTGAAAACCAAAACTGATAATTTACATAAGTCATAATACATAATACTGAGCTACTCATGCCTTAAAACTACCGATCAAAGTGCAATTGCTCAGAACGACTGGTCGGGTCATTACACTCTCCCCACTTAAACATACGTTCGTCCTCAAAACTGCCTAGAGTTGTTCCAAAAGCCATCAAATCGCCGTGTAACCTTACCCTGCACATACTCGGGGGTGATCCCATGTCCTATCCCATATATGGCCGATAACACAGCATGACTGAAAATTCTTAATCCGACCTAGCCCATAAGTCTTAGAACCAAATTTTCAACATTCAAAATTTTCTATAAGATCAGATCTCGCGTCTACATATTGTATAAGTCTGAACAAATCGTATCAAGCCATATCCGTTACCCAAGATATAATCACATGATATACCTCAAAACTCAGATACTCATAGCGATAATTTCTAATCATAGTAACTGATTAAAATAACCCAATGCCGATAATAAACCTCTTATCAAACAAAGCCTCGTTCTAACACCTTCATATACTGCCAATGATGAAAGAAACACGTATAAACCCATAACCATTCGTCGGATCAACAAGTCATGGAGCTCCCTCACCTTCGACAGGGACTATAGCGCATTTCCAAGCTGACTTTCGATATTATTATTCTAACCATGCTGTAATCAATTTCGATAGTATTCATTCTAGGTCCAATGACCCTATCTCATCCAACACAACCACTCTAGTGACATGACATATCAATACAATCTAAAGCTGTAATCGTCCTGTGAACCAATAAGAAACATTTCAAATGTACTCAATCATTGAAAAATGACTCAGATGAGAGAACTATCTCGCAATCTCAACAGGTACCACCACAAGGCAATGCTAAGAACCCATCACATCACGCATAACCAAAACACACAAATCTAACACAAAGGATCATCTCTCAACATAACTCCGCTACAATGCGTGACCCATCCAAACGTTGGTCCATATTATATACCTCGAGCCACCCTGCTCAAAATCAATAACCACACAAAATTTGAAATCAAGCACCCAAAGTGCATAACCATAACCACGGAGAAGCAAATGAAACAATTCCATACAAAACCCAAAAGAGCATAACCAATGCCCTATCAACTAAGCAATACCCAATTCTCATCTCGCTCAAATTATGCTATAAGACCCCAATAGAACCGCATCATATGTGCATATAACCAACGAATTACAACTCCTCGTAGCATAGAAGAGTAACTCATAGATTACTACAGAACACGAATAAGCTCGGCAACAACTGAATGTCACATCCCTCAACAATAGCAGTATGTAACCAATCAATCTGACTCAGTGCAGAATACACATCCTAATTGGGCCTAGCAATGGACCCCCAAATCAGCTCCAGTCACCTACTGATGGAGACATAACCCTCCAAAATTCCATAATAACTGGATCATAACACGTACTACCCTATGACTAACCTCGACTACATCTTCACAGTCCATAACCACGAAACCATCCACTTATGAGAACTCCTAGTTTCCAAATTCATAAAACCTATGGATTACCATATTCGATATCAGCTCCACCGCTTGAATGTCTAACACTTCTCAAGTACATGATCATCCCACAATGAATACTTCTATAATTATTGTGTGCCATAAAGAAAAATGTGAGCATCAGTCATCGATCAACTAGGAGAGTGCTGCAATACCAATGAAGTATCCATGAATCACAACACATTGCCTCTTCTGAAACTTACACCCTCATCAAGCCATAATTAATAGTAGTTTCATTTATCTAGTCATCTGAGATCGTCCATGCTCCCTAAGAGTTCATGCCCTTCCCATCAAAATTGAATTGTGACCTTACACATGCAAATCTCAATCCTACACAACATACTGCACATACCATGCCATCATACGAAAAATACGACAACTTCGTAATCCACTCCGAGTCACAAGCAACTGCATACTTAATTAGCCAAAAACATTCCATTTGATCCCATCCAGGAGAAAATCACTATACATCACATGCTGTCCATGCCATTAGGAAATATACATCTCTAACCTTGGTAGAAACCATCAAGAACTCTCTGAATCCCATTTACACAAAACCAAACTGTCACGACTAAATCCCTCTAACTTAGCCAAACTACGCAGGTCATCAAAACCCAAGAGTATCGCCACAAAACACATGTAGAAACACACTACGTCATAAGGTCCAAAAGATCTAATCACATCCGTTACCATACTGATCCAACCCGTTACCAAACTGTCATAACTCTCTAAGTTCCTTCCGAATTGCCTTCATATTGATACTTCCCCTCGTCATAATACTACAAGCCACAACCAAGACTTCTACACGAGACCCAAGTATAAAACCATACCACCCTAAGGCTCATAAGAGGCTGAATGCTCTCTTAAGCACCACATAATTACCACAACCAAGATACTCACTCTGAAGAGACCTTCTGTGAGTTTAAAGCTGTTCATTTTACCTTCTTGATACTGAAATGTATAATCCATAATGATATTGAAATATTGCGAGTCTCGACACCATCCAATGTAACCCTCTGATTCTAGCTATGTACAAATCCACAAAATTCACAATTGCCACATTTAGATCTTGAATCCATTAGAAAAATTCTTGAGAGTCTTCCACTCTACTCAGATTTCAATTAAACTAATCAAACAAACCAAACGACATGTCTAAGCAACGGAGTGAATCTGTACTCCATGCATGCTACATCATCTATAAATAAAAACTCAATCATCCAATGTTTCTCATATATCCATAAAGCATAATACAACCCTTATACACTCCCGATCTCGACCTTTGCAAGCCATAACAGATTCACCAGTATACCTCAAACTAAAACCAATACAACACATAACCGTGCAATCAACCCCTAGATAGTAGACTCCCCCACTTGTCTCAAAGCCAAGGAATAAAGCATACGATAACTTACTATAGCACCCCTCATACTGGCATAACACTGCAATAGGATTCAACTAAATCCTTCCTAAGCTCATGTAACACAAACCATATGATACCTCAAATCATTTGCGAATCTCGTATTCATCCTCGTAATAGTCAAGCCAACTTTCACAAGCGATCCAAAATCAAATTGCACTACATATAATTCACTGGTAAAAGAGAACTCTCAACAAAACACCATAGGGATCACACAAACTCAAGACATCTCGCAGGAGATAACCCACCTGCTTAGCCTCAAACGGACATCATTCTATACCCTTCCACAGTCATAATTGCTACGCAACCACTTAATCTTCCTGAGTCTGAACTCATATCATGGCATGAAAATATACTCCACTCCTCAACTAAACAACATGAAATGGATCCTTCAACACACCCATAACTCGAGACTATACGTCAAATCAAGAACCAAATAGTTCTTTCTACACCTCAAGCAAACCCTTCTCGTCATATTCAAATCATATGAACACATCTTGCAGTCACATCATACTCATCACGTAGCCATCTAGACATAAATTCCACTAATAGGGACATTTTCGAGCATATAAATCCAAAAGCACATGCTCACACAATCAACACCTCAATGCTCAAGCTACAGTCAAAACCCGGCCTCAAGTCCTCCTGACTAGACCATCATCAACATACATAAATCACATCTCACACCTTATCCAGGTAATCATAAGCCGTCGATGCATAGCTGATACCAAGCGCTCAAGTGTGCATACGAATGCGTGGAAGGAATTCAAAGGATTATGCTTCAAGCTGAATCAATGCCTCATAACAACAAAAAAGATGGGAAATATATCCTAAATTCCTTGTAGCCTCTCGAAGATAGGTATTGACGTTATCTTATCGATCTGTAAGACTCTACTAGACATTTGCTTATGACTTGTAGAACCTAGGAACCTAGATCTCTAATACCAATCTGTCACGACAAAAAAATCCACAAGTCGTGATGGCACCTAACTCAACCCGCTAGGTAAGCCAACTATCCAATCCAATTCCAATAATATTCCACAAGATATTATAAACAAGAGAATTATCTAAATCTTATACATTTCTCGAGGACTGGTAGTACAAATCATAAGCTTCCAAGAATAGAATTTACAAAGCCGATATGAATTAAATACATATTTTATTTGAAAAGTACATGAACAGAGTTTTAAAATCTAAGGCTACCATGAACAAGAGGAAGATACAACACAGACACATGCACATCTTCCAATCCACCTCTTATCGAACACAACAACATCAACATCCGAGATCTTCACGCAATGTGCAGAAAGTGTAGTATGAGTACAACCAACCCCATTTACTCAAAAAGTAACAAATTTAATCTCAGGTTAAAAGTAGTGATGAGATGGAACATAGGTCGAGTCCAACACCAATAATCAAATAGCAGTTCATAATAGTGTAAAGCAAATGAATAAAGAAATAGCTCAGAGATAAAATGCTTAGCCTTTTCATAGATTTCCGAAAATAGTTCCTCTTTTCAAGTATACCAATGAAAGCCTAAATCCTTTACCAAAATCATCAAGAAAATGAGTAAGTTTGAAAACTGTAACTTTTATCCAAAAATCCTTTCAACAGTAAATATGATGTTTCATTTTCTTTCCAGATACCATGTGTGAATTACCTCCCTATGCCCACATATCAATGTGTGTAAAAAAGTCATGAGTGACGCGATACAGTACATCATGAGGAAATTGCATCTCTATGCTTGTATGTCATGTCCATGACAAATACGATGCGACTCAGTAATAAAACCATATGCATACTCTCAGGGTATCGATTCACTCGATCCTCAAAGTCACTCGGTCATCATAAACACTCAGTCCTCATAATCACTCAGTCCTCATAATCACTCATCACTCATTACTCGGCTCTCGGCCCTCAACACTCGCACTCAGCACTCGCACTTAGTAGGTACTTGCGCTCACTAGGGGTGTGTGTAGACTCCAGAGGGGCTCCTTCAGCCCAAGCGTTATAATCTACACGAATAACTCACGTGCTATACGGACAACTCGTGTTCTATAGTATCAAATCAAAATCCGTACGGACAACTCAAGTGCCATAGTATCAATATCCTCCCAATCAAGCCCTCAACCTCACTTAGTCATCAAACTCTCCAGTCTCTAGGGATCTCAATGTCATAAAACTAGCCCGACGATAGTGATATGATATATCAATAAATAACAACTGAGATTGAGATATGATATGAATGCATGAATATGACTGAGTATGAAATATCAATGAAATCAGTGAGGTGACAGTAAGAAATGACCACTATGGGTCCTAACAATATCAACATAAAGCCTTAACATGATATCTAGCATGATTGATAGATCAATTAATTAATCACATGGTGAAAACACATATATCAATGAACTAGGGCCACTAAATGGTACGAGGAAAAAATACGGAGTCGGAACTCACATTGCATGCCCCGTCACCTAGCATGTGTGCCACCTCAATACCAAACACACAGCATATAATTTGGGGTTTCATACCCTCAGCACTATGTTTAGAAGAGTTACTTATCTTGAACAAGCCAATTCTAACACCGAGCAAACCAAGCGATGCTCAAAAAATACAATCTCGCACGTTCCGACCTTCGAACGACTCGAAACTAACCAAAAATAGCTAAAATACATCAAACAATGCTAAAGGAACCAATCCCAATTGAAAAAGGTTAATCTTTAATTAAAAGCCCAAAATTGACAAAAATGCCCAACCCGAGCTAGCATCTCAAAACCCGATAAAACTTGCAAAATCTAATAACACATTCAATTATGAGTTCAACCATACTAATTTCATCCAATTTCGAATCCGAATCAAAGTTCAAAACTTAAAAATTCACTTTATGAAACTTTAGGCAAAACCTCCCATTCACTTTGAAATCATCAATCAAATGCCAAAAACGAAGATGGATTCATAAAATATAACCAAAACTGAGTAGAGAACACTTACCACAATCCATATGGTGAAAATCGCCCAAATCCAAGCTCTCCAATTCAAACTATGACCAAATGAACAAACCCTTATTTTATATATTTTTCTGCCAGTTATTCTGCCTCGCTTCTCATGCCAAACAATCTGGAAACTCGCTTTTGATTACTCTAATGGATTCCTTGTGAACTTTTAGTCAAGTTAGGCTCTTGAATCACTCTATTTGACTGTATATTGAAGGAGATATGTTGGTTTTAATATTTGAAAATAGTACAAATTTATAAATACGAACTCAGTGGCAATTTCGTAATTAATATAAAAAAATCTAGCAACCCAATTCTTAGTAAAATGACTATAAAATCCTCATACGATGTCCAAATTCAACGATTCTTTTTGCTATAGCTCCATAATTACGATGATCTAATGCTTCAATAAAAACAGAAATAAGAGCTCATTTGCTTAGTGTATTACCATTTTTGTTTGAAGAAACAACGTCAATACATAAAAAATGAGCGCAGCATAACACAAACCTATCCGAAACTTACCCGAGACCCTCAGGACCCTGTTCGGACATACCAACAAGTCCCATATAACAACATCAAAACGACGAATCACACCTCAATTTGAAATCAATGAACTTGAAACTTCAAACTTCCACAACCGATGTCGAAATCTATCAAATCATGTCTGATTGACCTCGAATTTTACATACAAGTCACATTTGACATTACGGACAGGCTCCGACTTTCGAAGTTGGAATCCGACCCGATATCAAAAAGTCCATTCTCGGTCGAGCTTTTCAAAATTCTAACTTTCGCCATTTCAAGCCAAATTCTTCTATGGACCTCCAAATCACAATCTAGTCGTGCTCCTAACTCCAAAATCACCCAACGGAGCCAACAAAACCATCAAAATTTCATTTGGACTTCAAATACTAAAAAATCAAATTTGGTTAAACCTTTCAATGTTAAAACTTCTATCTGACAATCATCCTTCCAAATCAATTCCAAATAACCTGAAAACCAAAACTGACAATTCACATAAGTCATAATACATCATACGAAGCTACTCATACCAAAACAATACCGAGAGAATTGCAATTGCTTAGAACGAGTGGTCGGGTCGTTATAGTCTATTGGAAATAGCCTCTCTATCCCAGGGTACAACACACAATCCTCCCCATGTCTACTAGTGGGATTATACTGGATTATTGTTGTTATTACGTATATATGTGTTTTGTACATGAAGTATGAAGAAATCACTTTGACCAAATATGGGGTTCAACTGTAGTACATAAAATACAATTGCTTAATTTTGCTCTAGAATAAGATATTTTGCAAAAAAATGGTTTTTGTTGTTTGGTTGCATAAAATTGATGTAAATGTTTTTTTTTTCAGGGAAAATGTTCCCTGAATGGGGAATATGACTTGCGCTATTGGTTAAGCATTTTTCCTCCTGAATGATCGTCGCCCAACGTTGCTTGCGACAATTCTGTCCTTTAAACATAGGGAGTAGGGGAGAGAATTAGAGTCTGGAACCAAAATGTGATTTTTTTTGACTCAAATAATTAAAATGTGTTAAAAAAAGTTAGTTATCAAAATATATATAGCGTCTTTTTAAAAGACGCTATACTTTAATGGCCGATTGGCCAGTTAAGTATAACGTCTTTCAAAAAGATGCTATATTTAAATTAAAAAAGTGGAAAAGTATAATGTTTTTTGTTAATATGTTATACAATAGTGTCTTAACAAAAGAGACTATTATATATAAATATAGTTCCTTTCCTTCCCCCAAACCAGAACGTCCCCCTCCTCCCTGCCCCCACCCCTCCATTTTTAATACCAAAAACTTGAGTGGAGCCCGTCCCACATAAAGTAAAGATTCTCGGTCCCACGTGTTAGCTAAGGAGTTATCTCGGACGTTGTTGGTTGTTTTGGCTCAAAATCACAAATTCTTCGACTTTCCTAAAACCTTAAATTGACGTATTCCAATTTAGTTTTTGATAAAACTTGTATAAAAAAATGCATATTAATTATTTTTTATGTGCGCTATTTTATTTTGTGATTGTCTTGCGATTTAACTAATTTTTTTTGGTAACTAAGAATTTTATTAATCACCAATGTGTAAATTTACAAAGCCACAATTTAGCTACAACACAACTAACTGTCCAAAAGAAAAACTAACAAAGGCTAACTACCAAAACTTCTAGCGGAGGAGGATTGCTCTTAGTGTAGTATATCAGACTATCTTTCTACACTTTTCTGCCTACTTCTCTGTTAGAGTATCAGTAGGGACTTAATACCAACTATATACATAGATCCTCAAATACCAACGAAAAAACTCAGAAAATTCAAAGTTGGAGAAGTTTTCTTATGTCTTCTGAAGCTATAATATTGCAGATATAGGCAATTTCTCTCGCTAACCTTTCTCCTACTTTGGATTCCTTTTCGAATATCCTCTAGTTCCTTTCAAACCAAATAGCATGAACAGTTTCCGCATATACAAGTTTGAACATCTTAGCTTCTTGTGATCTACCTTTACCATTCTGGATAGCCCACTTTAAATATTGATCCACACTTTTAGCCGTGTATATCTGTCTTTGAAGCCAACTCATTACTTTGCACCATATGTTCTTCGCAAAATCACATTCACAGAAGAGATGGCTTCTAGATTCAACTCGTTCTTGACAGAAAGCACACCCTACATCAACTAGTATACCCCATTTGGATAATCTTTCACCAGTGAGAAGTCTATCTTGCAAGTGGAGCCACATTGTGAATGTGGCTTTGGGTCTCGCTTTAATTCTGAACATAAAACACTTCCAGTTCACCCTAGTGAGATTATCAATAAGCTGCAAATAGATTCTTCTTATCATACTTTGCCTTGATATTCATATTATCCTTTATTGTGCTCCTTGCTTTAATGATTTTCCTTAACATCCAACTTGCTTGTTGTGGCACCTTAAAGCTGGTCATCTGTTGTCCTTTTATGTAGTAAGCGTGCACCCATTTTATCCAAAGCTTATCTACTTTATGAGCCAAGTCCCAAAAGTTTTTTGCAAGTGCTGCCTTATTCCACATTTTTAAATTGATGAGAATGAATCACTCTGTACATTTGGGGGAACAAACCCTCCCCAAGCAACCAAAGCCCTTTTAGTGATATAGTTAGTACCGGACCAAATATAGCTTCTGCAGTAGGCTTCAATAGTTTTAATCACTTTCGCCGGCAGTAGGAACATTTGAGCCTAATAGGATTGTATGCCAAATGATAAGTTGGGATTTCAACGTGTTTTATTCTCATACTTGCCTATGCTTTGATTATAAATTGTTACAAAATAGACCCAAAAGGCTCATAAGTTGTGCTTGATTGCAGGTTTGATCGACAAAGTGATGAAAAGTCAAAGATCGACTCAAAAGGAGTGAAACTTGCTCAAGTATCAAAGACCAAGCAATCTGAGGGAAAGCAGGCCTAGCGCGGACCACACAAAGTTGAATGCGATCGCACTAGTTGGTTCAGAGAGTTGGCAAAATAGGCTTCAGGCAACGCGGCCGCAGTACACATCTAACGGTCCGCGGTGAAGGCTCCGCGGCCACACTACCTTTCTGTGCAGTCCACGGATGAGAGATTCAGAGAGATGGAAGTAAGCCAAGCCCCAGCCATAAGGTCTGTGGTCGTGATTGTGCGAACCGCGCCAGCTGCCTCCACGGTCGCTGTCCATTCTACGCGGTCTGCGAAGCCCAAGTTCAGAAAAGCAAGAATTGAAGTCAAAGAGCCTAGTGCAGCCGCGGTCCATTTAGTGCAGCCCGCATGACCCCGCAGGGGTATTTTTGTCCAAATTTTCTAGCATAGTATAAATAGAATACCTCACCATTTTCAGGTTATCTTTTATCTTCAGATTTGAGCTGCGCTCGTGGGATTGAATATTGTAGCCATTACTTTAACTTTAAATTTACAATAGATTCTTGTAGTTTCATTTTAGCAATTAATTAATATGCTTTGTTCTTCATCTATTTCTTTATTTTCTTTGTCAAGCATGAGTAGCTAAACCCATTAGCTAGGGTTGTGGCTCAACCGTACTGTGGGTAATTGATGGGTGTTTCCATCTAAGATTAGATTGACTATGGGTATTTGCTATTTGGGTTGATTTTATGTTTTAACCTAAGAATTGGTGATTGCAAACACTGATTCAAGCTTTGTGGATTTGACTCTTCTTGAGAAAGAGAGTCTATGTCTCCAAAATTGACTCAACAAGGAATTGGGATGGACTCATGAGAAATGATAGTCCCAATTAACGGGTTAAACCTCGAGAGAGTAATTACCCTACTTGAACCCTAGTTGCTTGATCTAATTTGCCTACCCATTTGGTCTCTCGAGAGTGAATTGGGAAAAATCACTCTCTCTACCGAGAGGTGTGAGAGTGGGTAAAATTGTGCAACAGTTATAGCATAAGCCCCAATTATATCAATCAAACCTTAGCAACATCTACCCGTCATTAGCCACCTAGGTGATGTCACGACCCTAGTGCCCTTCTTCCCAGATACAACTTAACAATCTTCTTGTAGCATAATTTAGTTGCAATAAATAGTTAGATAATAGTAGTTATAATTTGAAAACCCAAAATATGTTTGAAATGACATTAGGAGTAATTACATATTTCTAGGCTAGATAGATAATCCAACTCCACTACTAGATCCCTGAGGAATTCGATCTCGACCCTCATATCGGGTAAAAGCTATTGCAACCCGCTCTTCCTACCTTGGTGTAGCGTCGAGTTGGCAATGATCACGTTTTGGCGCCGTTGCCGGGGAGCTTACGGTGTTGAATATCTATTTAGTTAGTTTTTTATTTTGCTTCTCTTTCCTTCTTGTTTACTAATTTTGTTTGTGTCAATCATATCATGTACAAATGGCTCTCAATGCAAATGACCCTCTCAGCAATATGATTGGGGGGGGGGGGGGGGGGGGGGGGA